>CAUZXS010004352.1:0-105313 GCA_963585895.1 Sepioteuthis lessoniana | reverse complement strand
ATATATATACATATATACATTTACATATATATATAGACATATCTATATATATATATATATACATATATATATACTTTTATATACAAATATACAGACGTATATATATATATATACATACTCCCACTCTTCTATGCCCTCCCACTCTAAAAGAAAAATAAAAAGGAAGAAAATAAGTATACTTTTTTTTGCTTTCGAATGGTTGAGCTCTCTTTGGAAAATTCCAAGTTTAAAAAAAGTATCATCGGAAACCCTACCAACTTAGAAATGGATAACTACACACCAGAATATTCACTGAAAAATATCCCTTTTCCATCTTACCATGTTTTTCGATTGGCTTTGACAGAGAAAATTGTGGATTTCGTCAAAAGATTTTGGTGGAAGGCTTTTTTCTACCTGGATTCATGTAAAAATACTGACGATGTCAAGAAAGACGTTTATAACCTCAAATCCCAATATACTCCTCCAAATAACAGGCTACTAGACTCGTTTGAAATGGACTTATTTAAATTAATTAAAATGGTTAAATTTAAGAAGGTACGTAATAATTTTCAAATGGAATTAAGCAAACATATAAAAGAAGTAAAAACGTCTAATTATATATGGGTGAAGTCAGATAAATCAAAAAATATATATAAAATTAAACCCTCTAAATATGAAGAACTTTTAAAGAGCAAAATTACAAATAATTATAAAATAGACTATAATAATACTATTGAACAAATAGATAAGGATACTTCTAAATTTGCTAGTAGATTACAAATTGAGGATAGGTTAGGAAAATTTAAAAAGAAAGATGCTTATATTCTATTTAAGGATCATAAACCAAATTTTGAAAATAAATTGCCAACCAGACTGATTAACCCCTCTAAAGCAGAGTTAGGTAGGATATCTAAGTTTATTATTCAAAATATTGTCAATAGTGTTAAAAAGGCTAACCATTGCAACCTTTGGGGGAATTCATATGAGACCATTGAATGGTTTAGAAGGATAAAAAATAAGAGTAAAGCTACTTTTATACAATTTGACATCATTGATTTCTATCCTTCCATAACTAAAAATATTTTAATAGATAGTATTAACTATGCCCGTAAATATATAGATATAACTAAGGAACAATACGAAATAATATTAGCTTGTAGGAAAACTGTTTTAAAAAATAACGATTTAAGATAGAAATCTCATCAAATATTAAAATAGTCAATTTCTTGGATGTGACTTTAGATCTATCAAATAATTCTTATAAACCTTTCATAAAATCCAACCAGAACCCATCGTACATTAATGTTAATTCCAATCACCCTAAAAACATAAATATATATATATATTTATATATATATATATTTATTGATATATATATATATATATATATATATATATATATATATATATATATATATATATATATATATTTATTTATTTATATATATATATATATATATATATATATATATTTATTTATTTATATATATATATATATATATATATATATATTTATTTATTTATATATATATATATATATATATATATATATATATATATATTTATATATATATTTATATATATATATATATATATATATATTTATATATATATATCTATATATATTTGTATATATATATATTTATATATATATGTATATTTTTATATATACATTTACATATTTATACATATGTGTATATATATATGTATATTTATATATATATATATATATATATATATATGTTTTGATATTAATTTATATATATTTATATATATAAATTTTTTTATATATATAGATATATATATATTATATATATATATATATATATATATATATTTTATATATATATATATATATATATATATATATATATATATATATATATTTTTATATATATATATATATATATTTGTATATATGTATATATATATATATATATCTTTTCATATATATATGTATATTTGTATATTTTTATATATATATATATATATATATATATATATATATATATATATATATATATATATATATTTTTTAATTTTTCTATTTTTCATATATATATATATATATATATATATATATATATATATATATTTTTATATATATATATATATTTGTATATACATGTATATATTTATATATAAGTTTCCCCCCCCAGCTTTAATGCACTTGTATTATTCCAAAAACTTCTGGAAGGTCCCCTGTAAGTCATTTTGTTAATATCCTTCGTTACAGCCTCTTTCATGTCCGCAATTGTCTTATAACGACAGACTCTTAGCTTAGGGAATAACCAAAAGTCACCAGGATCAACCTTTGGACTATGGGGAGTTTGAGGAACTGTATTTATACACATCTCGGTCAAATAAACTGTGACAAGGATGTAGTTGTGAACTATTGCATTGTTCTGGTGAATTGCCACTGACCCGATTTTAAGTGTGGTCAACTTTTCCAACGGAATCTCTTCCTGAACTACCTTAAAACCCCAACATAATAACGCTAACCCTAACCCTTTGCTAATTAACTCTGGTGTATTGACTTCCTTACTCCTCCCACACCCTCATCATCCCATACAGGCTCCCTGCCTTCCTTGATTCTCTTATGCGACTCAAAAACTGATGCTAGATTCATGTAAGATGCTCCAAAAGCAGCCTGAAGCGATCCATATTTTTCTCTGGCGTTTTTTCCGATTTTGAAACATAAAATTATTGCATATCGTTCTTCTAACGTGTCCTTACGTCCAGATTGTATTTTAGAATTTAACCGGCTGTGATAATCCGGCTTTAGTAGGGTGTACTCCAATTCCTGCTGTAGCTTTTTATTTGAAGCCGAAATCATAAAAATTGGTCAGTCATCTCGTAAAATTTATAGCAAGAACATCCTGAAATTTCAAGAGTCTACAACAATTTTAAATGCCTGAACCAAAAAAGTCTGGAAACCATTTGAATGCGCCATGTGTATATATATATATATATATATATATATATATGTGCGTGTGTCTATGATGCTGATTGAATATGAAAAAAATGCTTAATATACTAAAATTTTGGCAAATTTCTAAATCTTTAGCTTGAGTTCTTTAGTTTCTCTAAAATGTTAAATGTAACAATAATTCTTGAAAAACATTTGTAAAGATGATTCCATGTTCTCTTTTCATATTAAAATAAAGCATTGTTTAAACTAATGTGAAAATATTTGTAAAATAGTATATGGATGACTTTAATTCACCAACTTTAAATATAATCAAACAGGAAAATAACCTCTGAACTCTTCTTTCCAGTGGAAGTATTAAATCACTATGTGTTTCTTTGATAAAATCTCTGTACTCTTGAGAATAAAAAGCTGTATCCGTAAACATTTCCTTTTCTCCTGGATAAACTGTTTTGTGTAAAAAAAGCAAAAATCCCATGACTCATATCTCTGAGGATTCTACTATCTAGCTGTGGTTAGTAATCAAGTATTTGGGAAGCCATTTCATCCAAAAAATATCCCCATTTTGATCACTTATATACCGGATCAAAGTTATATTTTTTAATATCATTTTTTGATTGAAGAATTTTTTGAAAAAATTCAATCCTTGTAAGTTGCGTATTAGTTGATAATTTGTTTTGCTTAAAAAAAATTATATACATTTGTAGGTTAGTATTAATTTAGGCTACCGCATGCCTGCCTCCAAATTTCCAGTTACATAGCAGCCTGGATTTTACTCGGTATAGCATTGACTTTTACCCAATTGATTGAAGGTAAAAGATTTTGGTGGTAAATATAATTGTAGTTAATTGCAAGAAAATTGACAGTGGTTTTCAAGTTAATCTTCAAGACTTTTGTATGTATTTATCCAATCCTCCCGATGGGCAAGATGTGACACAAGGTCCACTCTTGTGCAAAGTTTTGCTGGTTTCAATTCAGTTTTCCTTCTCCTAGACTGGTTGCCTTACCAAGGTTAGAGAGCCCACTCTGTCTTACTTGTTACCCATAGCTGCAGTAGAGAGAAGTGATACATTTATGCCTTTTCCATGGGCCTTATCATAAAGTGAAGCATAATCAGCCTCATTTAGGATTTGAACTTGGTTGCTGGTTTCATTTCTGACGATTATGACTGTGGCATTAAGTGTGCCTTTACTTTTAGACTTTGACCTCTGCTATTCCAAATTTTAACTTGAGGAGGTATAAAATGTTTGTCATGCCACTTCGTCCAGCAAACATTCACAGTATGGTTTTTGAAGGTATAGGATTTTCCTTCTATGATTATGTTGCGTACTAAATGTCTTTTATCCTTGCATTTTGAGACTCCATGCATTCTGTGTTCCTGAAATTTAAATGAGGTTTGTGTTGTTTAAAATTTTTTCGTTGTCATTTGCTTTTTATGATTTTTGTTCAGTCTAGTATATTTTTGATTCTATCATATTTTTAAGTTGTTTTAGATTCTTTGTTATTTCTGCAAATAGTTCTGGGTTGCTTTTGTTGTATGTTAAGATATATGCTAAGAGTTATTCATTGCTATGTTTTGGAGGTCTCATAGTTCTTCTAATGGTGTTTTTTCTGTTAATTTGAATCCTTTGCCAAATATTCCCTCTGGTGAAGGGTTACATGGATTTCTTTTTGGCAAGTTTCTTGGAGGTTTTTGTTTATGACTGCTGCATATTCTACACATGAGAGTGTATGGGATAGATTTTATGCAGTTTTTGGGGTGATGACTTTTGAAATGGATCAAAGTTATTGATTTAAACATCGACTTTGAACTAAAGAATTTTAAACCTTTGAACCCAAACTGGCCAGTATTTGTGTTGCTAACTAGAAGTACATAAACTCAGGCAGTCTGCATTTTGGCTGTGAATTCCCTATTTCTACATTGCTATTGTCTATGAAATGTTGCAATTTTATATGTCGGGTATCTCAAAATAGATGCAACACATTGATATGATAGTTCATATTGTATCAAATCATCTTTCATCTTTGTCTTAAAAAGCAATCATATCACTTCAGAAAGGTCAAAACTGATGACAAGGGCAGAAATTGATTGACTTTATCCTACAGTGCATGTGAAAGACCAAGTTCTTGGGAACATCTTCAGAGGGACCTTTTTGGACTCCTTCCAATAGAATCTCTCACTGCATCCACATTGTCAGAACATCCTGCAATCAACTTCTGGCCAGATCTGGGGTTTCTGCCTTCTTGTTGAAGTTGTCTTATGAACCTGTGGCTTGAAATTTATGTACCCAATGATGAATTTGGCTTTTTTTGTGATAATTGTTAAGTTAAACTTCCTACGAAATTTTCCTTGCTCAGTTTTGAATGACTTTGTCTCCAAATAAGTAGTGGTACAAAATATTTTTTCTTCTCTTGTCCAAGACATTATGATCAAGGATTCAAAGTTGTTAGAGTATACTATTTTCAAATCTGAAACAAAAAAGAAAACAACATTATTATTAGTAGAGTTATTAGCAGTCACATGGGTCCCATGTATATTTAGACGTCCTGTATAATTTGGTTATTTCTTAAAATATTTTAAATTGCCTATAGAATATTGTGAACTCTTATTTAAAACCATATGAAGTGGTTAAGTAACATATTACAACATTTTACATTTTCAGTTGTTTTTTTTTCATAAGCCAGGATCACAGGGCGTGAGGCTCCTTAGGGTTCTGAGGGGGGAGAAATAGTAATAATTCAATAAAGGCAAATAATTTGAATGAAAGTTAAAATTATTAAAACTTGGGTAAATAAAAAATTTTGCAATATTTTGGTACTTGCTAGTTTGCAATGCATATATCATGTGACCTAAGCACTTCAAGCTGAGGAAAGTATGCACTATGGCAGGTAGTATTATGGTAGTTGGTGTGCTACCATGTTGTGCATTGTTTCACTTTGCTTCTGATTTGAAAGCCTCACAGATGAACATGCAGTGTAGTTTAATTTGATAAATTATGCTCAGAATTAATCATTGTTCATAAGATTGATAAAAAAAATCATAGAATATTATTTTGAATATCTTAAAAATTATTGCTTTTCTGAGTCTTATTGATTTGATTTTAAAATATTTTCCAACTTTAACAGTTTAATGTAAAAAATGAACACAGAGTTCAAGTGACACGTTTCAGACCCCCCCCATCACCCCCGCTCCAGCAATGGGTTTAATAATACTACTACTGTTCTTCTGTGAAGATGAATTTGACTTTAAATATTACATGGAGGTTGCTATGTCACGAAACAAAGAAATCAACTGAACAACATTTGGGAAACTAATATAAAGATATTAAATCTTTTCCAGCACTTAATTTAACAAAATTAGATATCATAAAACAGACTTTATCTTCAAATATGTGACTGACAAGTGTTAAAAAAACAACTTGAGTTGGGAGGAAAAAAAATGACAAAAATTAGAGTAACAATTAAAAAAAATACAATCATAAAAAAAAGCTTTAAAATTTAGGACAAGATTATCACAAATTGTTTTTTTCATTATATCTGATAAAATTGACATTACAAAAACAATACTTTGATAAGCCATGTTTTTCAATTTCTTTAATCCTGACCTGTGACCCAATTTTGGATTACAAGATGTTTGGGGGTTCACAAGTAGGAGAGCTGCCACCACCCAAATAAAAACTCCTATATATTCCTATGGAAAAATATACCAAATACAGGGAGCACAATAACATTGTTGGATAGAGCAAGTTTTCAGCAACAAAAGATTATTTTTCCAAATATCATCCACTCCATTGACTGTACATTTTCATCGGCAATAAACAAGAGCAGTCATAAGAGGGTTGTGCTTAATGTAAGTTTTATTATTCAAAATGAAAAGTAGAATCAGAACTTATTTGAGTCATTATCTCTACAACATTTTGGAAGGGCATGTATCAGAAACAACAACAATGCATAAGCCTTTCATGAGATATGACATGTTTAACTCCTCACTATGTGAGATGACAACACTACAAGTGAGTGAGTGGTTAGAACTGCTGTCATGTTATAACATTCACTTTTGAACTAATACCCTTGGGAAAGGTATTAACCCTCTTCTTCACCCCCATCTAGTGATAGTTTAAGTAGCACCACAACAGGTTTTCTACAAGGATGGCTTAAGCATCAAGAAACTCGCAACGATTTGATTTGATTTGATTTGATTTGATTTGGTTGGCTTGGGTTTGGTTTTATGATATATCAACCTTTGTCAGTTATTCAATGCCAAATCCTGTTTATGCATATATTAAGTATATATGATTTGTAAGCAAGTACAGTTAAATGATCAAAGAGTTCTATTTCTAACAATTCAATTTAATGCTAGTCATTTGTTGACACACAGTTTAAATGTTAAACAATTTTATTTGACTCATTGATTGGACCTTATCAGGTGCTACCATTCCAGGTCAGAGTAGACCTGGGAGCAATTGCAATGAAGGAGTACTCCACATTCCTCAAATCTCCAAGGCTGGAATCTCACCATCAGATTGTTTAATGTCATATCCAGGACACTCGTTGGGGGGTAGGGGTCTTACCCGTCTGCTGAGATACAGTCAGTATATTCTACAGCCCCAGCCAACTAGGCTGAACCCACAAAAGTTCATATACTGTTAAACAAAAAAACCTTAAATATTACTGCTACTTCAACAAAGATGGCTTTGGTTGGCATTAATAACCCATTAAGGTTGATATGCCATTAAACAAAGAAACCAACCAAATCATCAGGATTAGGAAGACAAAGAAGATTGGCTGATTTTAATTGCAAGTCAACCTATCTAGGATTATTTTAAGTCTTGAGGTTTAGGAATTGCATTCATTGTATGTTCATATTTACATTTTTTTTTGTATTGTAGTTTTTTGTGACTTTTTTTGCATCTGGTGCACCCAAATATGAATAATTTTTAAACAGGTCTACTTCACAAATGCAAGGGGCACTAACTGGTAAAACCACATCTGAGTCCAGTCAGCTAGGGCTGTAGAATACACCGACTGCATTTTTGCTGAGGGGTACCCCCCACCCCCACCAGAAGTGTCCTGGAAATGACACTAAACCATCTGAAAGTGAGGCACAAGTCCTGGAGCTTTGGTGGAATGTAGAGTATTGCTTCATTACCATTACTTCCAGGTCCACTCTGAACCAGAATAGTAGTATCTGATAGTCCTATCTAGAGGCCAAATAGAAATGGTTAACCATTTAAATGTGTGCAAAAAAATGACTAATATTAAATTGAATTGTTAGTGATACATAGCAATACTTGAAACCATTTAACTGTGCAAACAAATGAGTAATGAATAAAATTATTAAGGTTGAATAGCAATACTTGAAACCATTTAACTGTATACAGAAATTGAATTATTGGTATTACATAGCAATACTTGAAACCATTTAACTTGGTGCAAATGATGAATTCTGTTGAATAGAATTATTAATTTTGAATAGCAATACTTGAAACCACTTTACTGTGTGCAAACAAATGATTGATATTGAAAAGAATTATTAGTGTTGAATAGCAATACTTGCAATCATTCAACTGTGGGCAAACAATAGCATTATTTGTTTGGAAATAAATTACCACTGATAAAAATAAAATTTCCTACAAACTATTTACTTAGAAATCATTTATGTATATCCATTTAACATTGTGCAAACGAATGACTGATGTAAAATTCAACTGTTAGTTGAATTTTACATCAGTCACATAGCAATAGTTGAAACCATTTAACTGTGTGAGAAAAATGATTAATAATGAATAGATTATTGTTGTTAGATAGAAATTCTTGAAACGCTTTAACTGTGTGCAAACAAATGAGTTTTGGTGTGTTTAAAAATGTTACCTACAAACTATTCATTTACAAATCATGTATATTCAATATATATGTATAAACTGGATTTGGCATTAAATAACCTACAAGGGTTGATATGCCATAAAACTCAAACAACGAACCTGTATGTGTATATATATATATATATATATATATATATATATATATATATATGTGTGTGTGTGTATGCCCCCCATCACGAAAACTATACAAGTTTGACGAACCAGACACGCAGGACACTGCTGGAGAAGCAAGGACGAGCTCATAAGCGATGTACTCCTGTGGACCCCCACATATGGATGTGCAAGAGTGGGACGACCAGCACGAACATACATACAGCAACTATGTGAGGACACAGGATGTAACCCTGAAGACCTGCCGGAGGCGATGAATGATAGGGAGAAATGGCGAGAGAGGGTCAAGGATATCCGCGCTGGCGGCGCGACATGATGATGAATGATGATGATGATATATATATACACACACACATGCATATACATATATATATATATATACACATACACATGTATAGCAATAGTTAAAACCATTTAACTATGTGCAAGCAAAGGAATTCTAGCTTGTTTAAGAATGTAATCTACAAACTATTCATTTACAAATCATATATATTTAATGGATATACATATAAATAGGAGGTGGCATTAAATAATCCGCAAGGGTTGATAGGCTGTAAAATCCAACCAAGCACTCCCTGTCACTGTAGACATGGGAGTAATGTTAATGAAGAGGTAACTGCACACTCTCCAGATCTCCCAAAACTGGAGCCTCACCATCTGATTCAATGTTGTGTCATACCCAGGGCCCTCCTTTTCTTTTTGATACAGCAGCATATTCCTAATTCTGTTAACAGAGCAAAAGAAGAAAAGTGTTAGCTAAAATATATAATAATAATGTTGATTTATAATCTTCTAAAAAAATAGTAAGTAGGGTTATATCTGGCAAACAAGATTCAGAAATCTTTTAGAGCACATTGAAATTTCTGTTGCATTTCACAACCTTCCATCTTTTTAAGTCTACAATCTTGATTATTTGAAAACAAAATACAGAAAACACGTTTTGTTTCCAAATTTCTGTTCAGCTGTGAAACTCAACCTCTCTTCTATCGTGCCAGTGATTGCTAAGCTTTTAAGAGACAATCAGTGTCAGTTCAAATCTCTGCTCAACTGTGTGAGTCAGTGTTTATTCTATAGAGCCAAGGATTCAGAAGCATTTAAGAGACAGTGTCAATACAAATCTCTGTTCAACTGTGAAACTCTGGTTTCTCTTCCATAGAGCAAAGAATTTTTAAGATTGTAACAGACGAACAGTATCAAATTTCGCTTTAATTTTCTTTTTTTTACTTAATAAAAAAAAGAGAAAAATATCAATCTCAGTAAACACATAAGAAAAAAGGTGGCCAATGGGAAAATCCTTATAAATTCTGCTATAAAGTCTTACATTGATTAAACCTAGATTCTCTTTTTTTTTTTTTCTTTTTTTTTAGATGATAGTGTACATAGCTGTACTTGGAAAGGTCCCAAGAATCATCAAAATTATTGGAATAAAGAATTTTAAAAAGAACTAGGTTTTGCTGAAATTTCAGCAGAATACTCAGAGAATGTCAGACTTTTCAAGAGACTTGTTGTTATTTGATCTCCAATATCCACAAGATGATGCAAGAATTAAAATCAATATTTTTGTTTTTTCAATTGGCAATTCTGTTAAATTTCAGGAAAAAATATAGGATGGGGGTGCTTGCTCAATTACTTACTGATAATTCTTTTGAGAGGGACTTGTTGCCTAATAATTATTATTGTAGGAAATGAAAACAATTAGCCACATTCAAATCCTGGACAAAGTAGTTTGTATTTCACATCACGCTAATGCCCTTCAGAAAGGCATGTATCTTTCTCTTCTTCCCCCAGTTAGGGATAAATAGCAGGTTAGACCAAGCTTCTTAGTCTTTTTATGCCAACTTGTCATGGAGAAGGAAAACTCTAAATTCAAACCAACTGTACTCCTCTTTATGGCAGAGGGGTTGGGTAAATACATACATTCAAGTAATATTTTATCACTTTTTGTAAGCTTTACTCAATAGAAAGTACCAATCATGATTATTTGAACAAACATGAAATCTGTTTTTTATTGCATAAGATTTCTGAGATCATTAAGGATTTTGCACAAGAATAGTGATCCAAATTAACTTAACTTTCGCAACTCTAACAAGCAACAATTACACTTTTCCTTTTCAATCTCTTTGATCAGTTCTGAACTGGACTTTAGAAGACTACAAAAAAAAATTAAAAGTTTAATTCTGTAAAAAAAAAAAAATATATATCAAAGATATGGTATTCAAAATCACAAAACACAAATGAATGCTTTTTTTCTTTCTTTATTTTGATTGCAATAAGATTGGGTTCTGCTTCTATGAAGTCTTTGCTTTTTTAACTCTCAAAACCAAATGGATTAAAAGCAAATTGTATGTTTAGATATTTATAACCTATGTGTGTTTGAGAGTAGTTGTAAAGTATTCTCTGTATCGTCCTAAGCAAAGATGGTTTTATATTTGCTAACATTATTTCAATCCTTCTTCTATTCAACCAAACTAAGTCTGTTATCACATTAGAAATAAGTTTTATAATTATTTGAACATAATTACTGTGATTTATTTTTCTTAAAACTCTGATGATAATTGCATATCATTTTTTTTGCAAGATTTTATCCTTGATATTTTAATTGTTTTTAGTGTTAGGATTCTTATTTTGGTCTTGTTTTAAGACCTTTGATCTTGATATGCACAATAATGTTCTTAAAAATTCTTGTAATATGAATAAACAAAAATTGAAGACTTTATTTATTTATCTATTTATTTATTTATTTTTTTATAACAAAAAGAGCAAGAAAATTTTGTTTTGTACTTTCTAATTTTTCAAATAATTAAGATTTCTTGTGATATTTATCAAAATTAAATGCTGATTAATCAAGGTTTGAAAAAAATGAGGATTGTAATTTTAGAATTAATAAAAATATTAGGATTACATTTTGTGATTTTCACAACTTTTAGAAATGTCTTGTTGGATACTCTGAAGTAGATGTAGATTTTAGATTAAAATAACAAAATTGACAAAGAAAAAAATGCAAATCTTATATTCCAAAATTACAATGCAGTACCCAACAATAACAAGAAAAGCTCTGGTAATTCTAGTTCAGTTTTTAACAATTCATTTGTGTGAATCTGGCTTTACTGATTAGACTAACACTCAGAGAAAATTTGCAAATGATTGAGGAAAAAGTGCAAATTGCCTTACATCCAGGGCTGGATTAAACAAAAAAAACACATGCTTTGGGCATCAAGGTAATACCACAGAGATTTGTCTGATTTACCATAGAACATATAGTGCAGCTCAACCAAGTATCCAATAAAAAAACAAAAGATGAATAAATAAAATATATAGGTTGTAAACGATAAATTGGCACAAATTAAGTTTTTAAAATATAATGTGAGTACTAATGAATAAAAAAGACAAAAATAGAATTTTTTAAAATTATCTATTATAGACACTATCACAAATTTTTATTCAATATGAGACCCTTCAGTATCAATGACTATATCTGAATATGCCTTCTGAAAGATTTGCATGCATTCATGGCATGCTCATGATTAATTGACTGGAAGCTTTGCTTAATTGCACTCTTTAAAGACTCAATGCTTGTGTGTCCATCATTATTAGACACTTTTTCCATTTCACTCCATAACCAGTAATCACAAGGATTTAAATCTGGGGAGTTAGATTGCCAAAGATGTTAGGGTACAAAAAGGGGCAATCCTCTCATAAGCAGATCCTGTACAGTTTTTGATCCATGAGCAAGTGCTGAGTCTTAGATGAATATAACTTGCTCATGAATGTAATATTTTTTGATCCAAGGGATCAAAACTTCTTTCAAAATTTTTACATAGTCAGAAATATTGATTTTCATCTCATCTTTGATGAAATGAGGAGGCATAATTCTGCCGTCACTCGCAACTGCTGACAAAACCATGACCAATGCTGAATGTTTGCTTTCCATCACTGCAGGAATTTCTTGGTGTCTTTATGTGATCACTCGTGAGTTAGAATGATTTGATTTTTCATCTACAATAAATTACTTTTCATCCACAAAGATCCCAACATCTTCAGAATTCTTTTGGTGATTTAAGAGCTGTGAACTCCTTTCAATCCAGATAGCTTTTAATTTTGCAGTAAGTATGCAACCTCTTTGCCTGCAATAAGATTTCATTTCCAAATTTTTTCTTACTGCTTTTAGGATAGTCATTTTGCTCATATTTTGTGACTCTGCCAATTTTGCCATAGATTTGAGGGGGTTTGCTCCAGTGCTTCATTTTAATCCACTTAAGATGCAAGGAGTTTGTTTTTTATCACCTCTAGGATTGTGTGTCTTTCATTGAACATATTCTTCTATTTTTAAGTTTCACCACTATGTGATAAACTGTTCTCTTAGCATATTTTGTTAGCTTTAAAATTGAGGAAGCATCGTGTTCAGCACAGTACAATTCTGTCATTGATTTATTTGAGAAATTTTGGAGGTTTTAGGCATTTTTTTTTAAATTGTGTTTTTTCAATAAATAGGCATGTGTTAAATAATGTAGAAAAAAATTTTTTTTTTGCAAATTAATATAAAGAAGCTCTTAAACTATTAAAATATTGCCAATTTATCATTCACACCCTGTATATATATGTACACATAAATGCAAAGCTCTTCTCATAAATTGAGCACTGCAATAGCCAATAAGCATTTACATAAATAAATATATACGTAAAGTTCCCTTACTTACACTAAGAGGCACAGTAGCTTTGGGGTAAGATATTTGACTGACAAAGTCAGCTGGGTTTTGATCCCAGCTCATAGCATCTCATGTGTCTAGCTACATTGAAGAATTGTGATACAACAAAACAGTCTGTAGATGACATATATATATAATTATTTTTAATTATTAATTATTGTGAATAGTAATAGAGGATAATGATACGCATTAATTTTGGTATCTGGTAATTGCCCCACCAGCCCATATGATCCCTGGAGGCTCTCGTCATCATTCTTCAAAAAAAAAAATAATCTGATTTTATTTGTAGAGGGCACCTTAAACTTCTCAGTGTTTAGGGCCGCAACAGGACTTGATTAGCCCTTTATATAACCCATCATTATGAGAATCTGCAAATTTCTCATTGATATCTTTTAAAAGAGAAATCAATTTAAATTTTACCTTAGATTTACACAATGTTGTTCATATATTTTGGTGAAATAAAAATGTTTATGGTTTTCAAAATACTGAAATTGTTGTGCCATTTGCCATATTTTATGATCAAAGCCTAGTATCTGTTTTTTATTATGTCAATAAAATCTACTTGTAACTTTTAAGGTGTTGTACATCTTCAGCGTAGGGAGGTTTGATGGTGTCTTTGTTTATGGTATATCAACATTTATGGGTTATTATTGCCAAAGCCGTTCTTCAAGAAGAACAATAGTGATAGTATTGGAACCATAGCTGGGGGATAAGAGGGTTTATGCCTTTCCCAAGGATATTAGTCCAAAAGTGAATGTAATAGCACAACTGGAATTCAAACTTGCTTATTACAATCTCACAGTCCAGCATGTAAACCACTATGCCATAAGGACTCCCCAACATCAGGAAGGATGATGATGACGTCACAAAAAGGTTGAAAACAGTTGATGTAGAGAGTAACTCAGCTGGGTATATGTAATTTGAGATTGCCAGAGTTGTTTGTAGGTATTTATCCAGCCCCTCTGCCACATGTTGTGAAGCAAGATCAATTTTAAATTTAAGTACAGCTGGTATGACTTCAATTTTCTTCCTCTTCAACCAGTTGCTGAATCCAAGCTAAAGAGCCTACAATTTACATACAGTTAAAAGGAGAATAGAATTCATGCCTTTCTAAATGATATTAACATGAAGTGAAATACAAACAGACTTGTTCAGGATTAGAACTTGACTCGCTGAGTCCATTTCCCACAAAAATTGTTACATCACAACCACCTACACATTTGTGTATATATTTTTTCTGATTACATTGTTTAACAATGGTATAAATGTGCTATTTGTATAGATAATCTAATTTATCTTGTCATATGGACTTGTATTTGTGGGAGATATGTAATGTTTAAACATTGATAAAGGAGTCCCTATCAGATCTTAATCTGTTATAAACTTGTAACCTTTACCAGGCTGCTTAGTTAATGTCTCTAAGATAAAGTGTTACGTCAAAAGGGCTCAAGTCAATATAAAGTGTTGTGTTATTACACCAGTTTTTTTTTTGTTGCTAACTCAGAGAAGATAGGTCTATATACATACTACTGTGCGCCTCACCATGTCACTTCCAACAAACGTGTAAGTAGATATTGTTATTTTTTGAATAGATCTTATTTTTGTGTGATCAGAGGCTGATTTTTGGACACTCATACTTTAAAAAAAATGCATTCTGTATTTTAAATTGAAAATTTCTTTGGATGTTGATATCTTTTCATAGCCTTGAAGATGCTTTCAGATATTTGTTTTCATCATGACTATTTTTTCTCCCTAAGTCTTTATCTGAGTTGGCCATCACTTTCTTATTGTTTCACAACATTTGAGCTAATTTTCCCTTGTTGCCATGGGCAACAGTTTTTTTCCTTTTTAATGTCTATTTTTTCTGCTCTTGGCTGCCCTTCTTTGTATCTCACTTGGGATCTGATGTTCATTAGTTTTGCTTTGCCTCACTTCACAACTTGAGTGAACATCTCATTTCTTTGGACCACTGCCTCTAACAATACTAACTCCTCAGTCTCAGGGCAAAATTTGCCAGTTGGTATCACCTGATACTACACTCCTTCCCTCCTGGGGGTTGGGGTAATCTTCTTTTATAGATCATAGCAGTACAGGGAGGCAACTTTATATTCTTCTCTGATAATAGCACCAGTTCTTCAATAAGGATTGCTCCCAAAAGTATTTTGTCCATTTTTATTCCCAGCAGAGGCAAACCCTCATCAGTCTCTGCTCTATTCTGACTCAATCAATCACCGCCCAAAATCAAAGGCAGCTATAAAGTTGGAGATACATATATCATTTTTAGAGCTGCGGTTCTTCCTACTTTCATCAACAAAGCCATCAAACCACCTATTGACATTTGGTTGCTGTTTGCCTGTGTAACAACCAAATTGGAAGGCTATAATTGTCTTTCATTTACCCCAAATTTCTTAAATGCCTCTAATTTCATCGTAGACATTGATGCACCAGTATCTATCAAAGCTTCTATCCATCTCCTCTTCACTTTCATTCTCTATTGTTGCTCTGGTCCCTCTCTGAAGAATTCTTGTATTCTTTTCTTCCTCTTTCCACTGATTTTTTTTTTCTGATTTGGCTATCTCTCTAAGGAGAGGAACTCTCTCTACTTTGTCTTCTCTCTTCTCCAGCAGTTTTGCTTTCTGTTCATCTAATCTTTTCTACTTTTGCTTTCCTTCTGTCCTTGGTTACTCTCGGCATATCTTTCTTTCTACCTGCACTCTCTTTAACACATTTGTTTTTTGTTGTTTGGAATTTATTTTCAAATGACCTGTTTTACAAGACCAGCACCTGGTTAGGCATTTAATCTCTCTCATTCTTTCTCTTGCTTACATTTTTTTATTCTTCATTTCTTTTCTATCATAAGTCAAAACTACTGTCTACAACTATTCATTGTGGTATTCGTTACTGCTTTACTGAAATCTGAAAAATATAATTCTAGTCAAAATCAGTGATCATAGTGATTCAATAGGACATTTGGTTTCATTTTTTTTTTTATTATTGAGTCTTTAACATCTCTTTTTTTTTCTTTTTTTTTTTCTTTTTTTTTTATCAGGGAACTTGTCAAAATGGATCAGTGTATGATACTAACTTGCTTTATCAAACAATATCATTGTGCACTTTGTATCTTTTGTTGTTTCTGTGAAAATAAATTAGCTCATAGGCATCTGAAGAAGGTGGCTACAGAAGTATTACTAATACTTTTATCAAGTAGTTCATATCTTTTAAGGCACTGAGTGTTTTGTATTTGAACCTTGAATCTAATCTTTCTCCTTGTCTAATTAACAGCTTAGAAACTTCCACGTTCTATTAGACATTTAGGTTGTTTTTTTTAATTGTCATTCTTATTGGAGTTTTTAATGTTTAATCTTTTTTAATTAGGGAACTTGACAAAAATAAATCAATGTATAATAATAACTTAACTTACTACTTTCATACCGGACATTGGCCTAGAGGTTAGAGTGTTCGCCAATGGCCCGGGAGACCTGGGTTCAATCCCAGGTCGCGTCATACCAAAGATTTACTCAAAAATTACTCAAAAATTTACTCAAAAAATGGTACTTGATGCCTCCTTGCTTAACACTCAGCATTATAAGGTACGGATCAAGGGTAAAGTAGAGCAATCCAGGGAAGGAGTAGCACCCTCCCCTACACCTTGGTGTAGTAGCTATTGAAAAGGGAGCCTTCGGGTTACCCTCGACTATGATCGCCAACTTTACTTTACTTACCACTTTAAATTCAGGCATAGACTCTCTATTTTCTAATCATTTTGGTTTGAGGAATCATGTGCTACATTATTTACCTTTCATCTGTCACAAGTTTGTACAACTAATATTATCATCAACTAAACTTAGTTTTGCACTAAATAGAAGAACAGGGCACCCAGTGAGATTTGAACTCCTTAGCAGTGGTCCACTAGCAGAGTCTCTTAACCATTTCACCTCTTAAGTCACCCATTGTATAACTAGCATTGTTACTGAATAACCTTAGTTTTGTTTAGCATAAGGTCAGAAGTACGAGGCACCCAGTGAGAATTGAACTCACTATCATCCACTAGCCTAGCCTGTTAACCATCATACCACTTGAGAGATACCCATTGTACAACCGTGGTTGTTATTTACTAATTAAACTCTCTAACAATGGCTTGTTAACCATTAGATTACTCTGGACACATTGTCATTTACTAGCTTAGCTTAATATAAGGCTAAAAGTATAAGGCACCTAGTGAGAATCAAACTCACTAACAATGGCCCACTAGCATAACTTGTTAAACCATTACACTCTCCGAGAAACCTATAAAACAAAATTTATTGTCATTTACCATCTTGGCTTAATTCAGCACAAGGCCGGAAGTATAAGGCACACAGTGAGAGTCAAACTCACTAACAATGGTCCACAAGCCTAACCTATTAACTATTGCATCACTCAAGACACCCATTGTACAACAAGTATACTAATTTACATAGCTTAACATATTTTTGTACAAGGCCAATATTACAAAGCATCCATTTAGACTCAAACTCTTTACTGATGGTCTACTAGCCTAACTAGTTAGCAGGTCATCATGTACTAATCTTAGAGTGGAACTCAGCAACAATGGTCCTGTAGCCTAGCTCATTAACCATTACATAACTTGAGACATCCGTTGTACAACTAATACTGTCATTTACTAAGTTTAGTTGAACACAAGGCAAGAAGTATTAGGGCACCTCAAAAGAATAAACCTTGCTAACAATGGTTCACCAACCTTGTTCATTAACCATTACATCACGCAAGACACCCATTGTACAGCTTGTGTTAATTATGAACGTAGATCTGTCATTGTCAGGCTTGAAATGACTTCCTGTTTATTGACATATAAACAGCTAAATGAATTCTGACAAGTTGAAATTAGCATGAGGCAATAAGAAAAACTCTTGTAGAGTTGAGATAATTGGGATGGAAAGCCTACTGTAATGATAAGGATAATAATACAAAATCTTCATATAATGGATTGCAAAGAGTTAGCAAAAAATAAAAAAAAATAGTTACATAAAGTTTTCATCTTCTTTGTTCTGACAATAAGAAGAAAAAAAAGATAGAAATGAAAGAAAAGGATTAAAAATATCTAATGAGAAACATTCTTGTTTGTTTAAAAAAAAAAAAATAGGTATACACATATGTGTCAGGTTGTAAGGTTTGTTTGGTAATTGAATTAAAAAATGTAGGCAACATACAGCTATTCTACAAATTAGAGAAGCTGCAGGCCTTCCTGATTATTGCCCTTAATAAGAACTCTTCTCTTGTAAAGAAGAAAAAAAGTGTATCAGTCTAATAGCATAACAGGCTTCAACTCTGGCAAGAAGCAATCTCTTTCATTTGCTGATCACTTAGTGAAGTGTCAGATGTGGATATTTCCAATTAGACTGTCAAGCGGGGTGATTTAATTTAATGTTCAGGTTTTTTCTTTTTGTGTGTGTGTGTCCCAAATCACCACTGCTTTTAAGATAAGATGAAGCTATTATTCTGTTTATATAGCTGACGTTCCAAAAGTAATGCCTCCTAGTTATTTCCAAGGAAACCACAAAAGATATAGAGAGCATAATAACACCATTGCATAGAGCAAGTTTTCAGCTACAAAATACTCTTTTTCCATATAGCAGTACGAACAGTTATTCCTTTTTGTCCATGATGAATAGGACTATGTAGGTTGCACTTGTGAGAGAGGGTTGCTCTGAGAGTAATGCCTTCTACTTTATTCTGCTGACAGAAGCAGATGTGGGTGGTATGATAGTAGAGGTTTTCTGCTAATAACTCATTATTTTTCTTACCTGGTTACAGATAGCAGCTGAGCTAAAATCCAGCCAATTATTACATGACATGATCTCAGAGGTGTGCCATTGAATTTCACATTGTAAAAAAAAAAAATTTCTCTCCTTGACATTTATGGTTGCTTCCGGGGTTCAATCCCAGGTCAAGTCATACCAAAGTCTCAAAAAATGGTACTTGATGCCGCCTTGCTTAACACTCAGCATTATAAGGTACATATCAAGGGTAAAGTGGATCAATCCAGGGAATGGAGTAGCACCCTCCCTTTGGTGTAGTAGCTATTGAAAAGGGAGTCTTTGGGACACCCTCAACTAAGGTCACCAACTTACATTCACTGCTTAGTCCTCATTAACTTCAAAATAGGATGAACCAACTATTCTGTTACAAAAAGTAATGATCCCTATTTATTTTTAGACAAACCTATATCAGATATAGATTATACTTCACACCATGGCATAGAGTAAGTTTTCAGCTACAAAACACTATTTTTTCACAGTCACTACTACTAGTTATACATTTTTACCTATGGTCAATCACACATTGTATGCTGCACTTGTAAGAGGGTTGTGACAAAGGTATGCATTTACCCAACCCCACAACCAGGGGCAGGATGTGATACAAGGTTAGTTTTTAAATGGAGTAAAGCTAGTTTGAATTCAAAGTTTTCCCAGCTCAGTCAGCTGTATCTCTGCAGAGGGGTAAGACTCCTTTAACAAGTGTCATGGATATGACACTAAACAATCTGATGGTGAGGTCCCAGTAATGCTGGAGCTTTGGGGAATGTAGAGTTCCACTTTATTGCCTTTGCTCCCAGGTCCACCCTGTCCTGGAGTGGTAGCACCTGATAGGGTCCTATCTACGGGTCAAATAGAACTATTTGACATGAAAAATGAGGGCAAACAAATGACTTATGTTAAACTAAATTGCTTGAAATAGAAATGTTTGATCATTTAATTGTGTGTAAACAAATCACTGTCGTTCAATGGAATTGTTAGTGATGCATAGCAATACTTGGAACCATTTAACTTTGTTAACTTATGCTAAACTGAATTGTTTAAAATAGAACTGTTTGATCATTTGACTGTGTGGATTTATGTTTACAAATCATATATACCTAATATATATAAATAAATCAGATTTGGCATTAAATAACTTACAATGTTTGATATGCCATAAAACCCAATAAGGTTTCCTTATCCTAGACTGGCTGCCTATTCAAAGCTAAAGAACCCAGTCTACCCTTATATTTACTCACATCTGGAGAGAGAACAGACAGACACAGACCTTTCGCAAAGTGAAATGCAAGCAGCATTGTCCAAGATTTGAACTTGTGTTTCTAATTCCATTTCTTAAAACTATGATTGTGCCGCCAAAAGTATTGCCTTCTGTTTAATTCTGCATTAAGTGGCAGATGTGGGTTGGTTGGTTGGTTTTACTGCCAACCATTGTAGGGTTATTTTATGCCAAAATCAGTTTAACAATTATTTCCACTACAAAAATTCATTTTAAACAGGATAACACTTATTTTCAATATCAATGTTTTAAGAGATAATGTATTAATATAGTTCAAAATCTTTTAAAATAGTATCTCAAATAGATTTACTTTTCATCCTGTTGGCTGGGGCTGGAGAACACACAATCTGCACTACTGCAAAGGGTTGATACCGCAGATGATTTAATGGTAAGGCTCCATTACTGGTCCTTTAGGGAATGTAGAGTATCTCTTCATTGCCATGAATCCTTGGTCCATTCTGTTAGTACTTGCTACAGTCACATCTATGGGTTAAATAGAACTAATAAATCATTTGTTATATTTGAAACCATTTAACTGTTAGCAAACAAATTAGATTGGAAGACTTGATAAATAGAATTACTCATATTGAATAACAATACTTGAAACCATTTAACAAGGATTAATATTATTAACTGTGTGCAAACAATTGTTTGATATTAAATAGAATTATCAGTGTGAGATAGTTATACTTGGAATCATTTAAATGTGTGCGAACAAATGATTAATATTATTAACTGTGTGCAAACAATTGTTTGATATTGAATTAGATAGGAAGACTTGATAAATAGAATTACTCATCAAGAGGTTTGAGTTGCATATCCCATCAAAATGTTCAGGTTGTGTATCCCATCAAAAGGATCGCGTTGCATATGTCATCAAAATGTTCGGGTTGGGTATCCCATGAAAAGTACTTGAAATTTATATTTGCTTGCAAATAATATATATTACATATATATATGTATGTATGAAAACACGATTTGGCATTTAATAACCTTCTAGGTTGATATGCCATTAAACCAAATAACCGTAACCCTATGAATCTGTTTGATTCATAGATGGAACCCTAATAGATACTACCGCTCCAAATCAGAGGGATCTGGGAATAATAGCAGTTTAATAATGGCTATAAATCATCAGAACTCCAGAACTGGAGCCTCGCTACAAGATGCAGTCAACACAAAATTATCCCATCAGTCCATTAAAATAAGGCTACATTGAACCTTTTATTATTAATATCTGATATATAATTTTCCTTATCATGATATATCAAGTTTCCACAGGAAATTCCTGTGGTGTAATGGCTAATATTCTGGACTGCAATTTCAAACTCCAGTTAGACTATTACATTCACTTTTGGATTAATACCCTTGGGAAAGGTATGAACTATCTTATCCCCTAGCAAAGGGTTAAATAGTATCACTATTGTTTTTCTACACAGATCACCTTTTTCTTACTATGATGATGATAATTTGTTTGTACAGTTATATGGTTTCAAGTTTTCCTATCTGATATAAATAATGTGCACACAGTTATATAGTATATCAACTTTTTATAGATTATCTAATACCAAAATTTGATTCATTTGTTAATACTTGATTGTAATTATAACTATTTATATTTGGTTTGCTTTATTTGTTTAATGGCATATCAACTTCTTATGGATTATCTCATACCAAAATTTGATTCATTCATTTTGTTGGTTGGGTGGGTTTTATGGCATATCAACCTTTGCAGGTTATTTAACACCAAATCCATTTTTATGCAAATAGTTCTATTTCAAGTGATTCAGTTTAGCATGAGTACACAGTTTAATTGTCAAAAACATTTGTATTTCAAGCCATTCAGTTTATTCAAACAGTTCTAATTCAGCTAAGTATAAGTACAGATTTTGTTTACACATGGTTAAATGTCAAAACAGCTCTATATTAAACAATTCAATTTAGTGTAAGTAGAGTTTCAATGTCAAAAACAGTTCCATTTCAAACAATTCAGTACAGCATAAGCACACATTTTAAATGTTTAAACCTTTCTATTTCAAGCTATTCAGTTTAGTCAAACAGTTCTAATTCAAACTATTCAGTGTAGCATACAGTATACATAAGTATAAAGTTAGTTCTATTTAACCCATAGATAGGGCCCTATCAGGTGCTACCATTCTGGGCCTGAGTGGACCTGGGAGCAATGGTAATGAAAGGGTGCTCTGCATTCCCCAAAGTGCTAGCATCACTCATTGGTGGGGGATGTCTTACCCCTCTGCAGAGGTGCAGTCGGTGTATTCTGCAGCCCCAACCAATTGGGCAATGATTCATTTGTAAATGCTCAATTGTAATCATAACTTTTTATATTTGGTTTGGTTTATTTTTATAACGGCATATCAACTCCTTATGGGTTATTTAATTCTGACATTTCATTCATTTTCTAAATGACTGCACTTAGATCAAGTTCATTGGATATGCTGAATTTGATATTCATTTAAAATTCTCTGAAGATTACCAATTAGAACAAAACTTACTTGGAAAAGGCCAGGGTGTCCAGAAGCCTAAATAAGGTCATACCATACTAGACAAGTAAATGATGCCAATATTTTTTTTTTACTTACTTTGGAGTGATTAAAGACTAGATTCTTGCTCTTAGTCCTGAAATACAGTAAACATAAAACTTTGACCAATTAAATTGCTGCACTTGGAGTGACTTCATTGAGTGGTTTGGATTTGATGATATCGTTCATGTGAAATCTTGTTTCTTATCGCAAAAAATGAGTATTAGCATTTTAAAAAATGTTACCAATATTCTATAAGTCTTTATTGATTTTGTTGTTGTTTGTACTGTAGCTGCAAGGAGCAATTGGCTGAACAGAAGTGCACAGTGACATCTTAATCTGGTTGCACTAATACAATATGCACACGTGATATGACAGACAGTATTTATTCAAATAATGTGTGGCAGTTAAAATATCAAGAAAAAATAGATGAGCTTTTATTTTGTTGTTATTTTGTCTAAATTTGGTAATGATCTGAATAAATTGGCTATTGCCGAAACAGGAAAAAAAATCAGGTTGTTTGAAAATTTGTTCATGATGGATGTTGAAATAAAAAATGTGGGACAGCTAAATCAATTTGATGGTTAGGAAGTGAATCAGTAAAACTATTGCAAGTTGTTTCCATGTTGGGTACTCCTATATTATGGCCTTGTGCCAGAAAAAAACTACACTTAGTAAATGATAAGGTTGGAAAGAAATTCAATTTAAGCAAAGACTAAGGCATGAAACAGTAGGACTGATTGGGTATTGGTTGGATTTTTTGGCATATCAACTTCTCTGGATTATTTAATGCCAAATCCTACTTATACATATATCAAATTTGATTTGTAAATGAAATAATTTATAGGGCAACTTTTATATGAGCTAGAGATCATTTGTTGGCTCACAGTTTAATGGTTTCAAGTATTACTGTCTAACACTAATAGTTCTATTTGCACACAGTTAAAGTTTCAGTCATTACTATCTAATACTAATAATTCAATTTAATATTAATCATTTGTTTGTACATAGTTGAATGGTTTCAAATCAAGTAAATGGATAAGTAGTTCTGTTTGATCCATAGATGAGACCCTAACAGGTACTACCACTTTGAGTTAGAGTAATGGCAATGAAGGGGTACTCCACATTCCCCAAAGCTACAGGACTGGGACCTCACTATTTGATGGTTTAGTGTCATACCCAGAGGACTCTCTGCAGAGATGCATCTACAACTGATTGGGCTGATGACTGATTGTTATGAGATTATCTTTGTGTGTATATATATATATATATATATATATATATATATATATATATATATATATATATATATATATATAAAACCCAAATAGGGGTGTATATACAGTGATATGCATAAGTATTGGATACATGTTATTTTCTATTATAACTCTTGTTTATGTTCACCATTTTGCCTGATATTTGGTTAGTAATATCTTGTAAAGTTGTTTTAGTTGTATGTGGAAGGAAAATTAAAAATTCATGGTTGAATCCTTTTTTTTTATCAAAGTTCAAAATTACCCTATGGAAAAGTATTGGATACATCAATTTAATCAGCAGAAATGTGCAAATAAACCCTTCATTACTCATTCTGAAATTAAAACTGATCTTGAGGGTGCTGGAATTAATGTAAGTAAGGATACCATTAGCAGAGCTCTGTATCGTACAGGCTTTCATTCAAGATCACCAAGAAAAGTGCCTTTACTGAAAACCAAACATGTCAAAGACTGATTAAAGTTTGTTGAAACTTATGAAAAGAAAGGTATGCAGTTTTGGGAAAAGGTAATGTGGTCAGATGAAACAGAAGTTGAACTATTCGGAAGGAACACAGCGATAAGTGTTTGGCGAAAAAATGGCACTGCCTTCAAGAAACACAATACCATCCCCACAGTAAAATTTGGGGGTGGTTCCATTATGATATGGGGATGCTTTTCATCCAAGGGCACTGGTGAGTTACAAGTTATTCATGGTAGAATGAATGGTAGCATGTGCAGGAAAATTCTAGAAAAGAACCTGCAACTTCTTTAAGACATGGTCGGAATTTTGTGCTTCAACAGGACAACAATCCCAAACATACAGCAAAACTTACAAAGGAATGGTTTGAAAATAATGGTATTAGTACTCTCAATTGGCCAAGTCAGTCTCCTGACTTGAATCCAATTGAGAATTTGTGGAATACTTTGAAAGTTTAAGTTCATAAGCAGAATCCACAAAATATCAAGCAATTAGAGGAATTATGCAAGGAAGAATGGGGTAAAGTAACGTTGAATCAGTGTGGAAAACTTGTGGCCCACTATAGACAGCAACTGGAAGCAGTGAAACAAAACAGAAGCTATGCAACAAAATATTAAATTGATGTATCCAATACTTTTGCATAGGGTAATTTTGAACTGTGATAAAAAAAAAATGGATTCAACCATGAGTTTTTAATTTTCCTTCCACATATAACTAAAACAACTTTATGAGATATTACTTACCTAATATCAGGCAAAATGGCAAACATAAACTAGAGTTATAATAGAAAATTACATATGTGTGTGTGTGTGTATATATATATATATATAATACTTATGCGTGTCACTGTATATATATATATATATATATATATATCGGTAGCACAGAAGTAATTTCCCATTTTAGAAATAATTTTATTTATAATCTATTATATTTGAGGAATATTTCATTCCACAATTAGTTTCAAATAATTTACAAAAGTCAAACTAAATATCATTGAAAGAAAAATTTCTTTACCTTTTACCATCCTGCATGCACATAAATATATATATATATATATATATATAAAATTTTGTGAGAGTGTGTACATATATATATATATATATATATATATATGCACACACTCTCACAATATTTTAAACTATAAAATAAAACTAACCTTGTAAGTTGGGGCTGTAGAATATGCCAGCTCTATCTCTGTAATGGGTGTAAAACCTTCCCCCACAACAAATGTCCTGGATATGATGCTAAACCATCTGACAATCCTAGAGTTTTGGGGAATGTAGAGTACCTCTTTATTGCCATTTCTTCTGGGTCCACTCTAACCAAGAGTGGTTGTATCTGTTAGGGTCTCAATTGTTGGTCAAATAGAACTGTTCAACCAATTAACTGTGTGCTAACAATGATTGATCGTGTCTGAAATGTGATGCATAAAGACTCTTTCTGGTACCAGTCCTGATGTCAACTGCTATTTGTGACTTTTTGTTGACCATTTTATTGTCATGGTTGTGATCAAAATCAGCTCAGAAAAACTTGGGGGTGAGAGTTTATGATTGGTTGAAAAAGGACTTTTTTAATTGCCTGTTAATTAAGTTTCTCAACCGCAAGCTGTGTGGAGCCTACATGTGCAGAGACATGTTTTATTCATTGTGTTGGTAACTACTGTTGGATCAACATCCAGTTGATGTCAGCTTCCTTTAACCAAATATGTTTTTGGACTCTCTTCTTGAGTGTTTTAATTTGTTTTGTTGGGGAGTGGGTGTATTGTGAATCAGGAGAGATTTTGATTTCTGTTATATATCAGCACTATAATGATGCTCTACAAAGACATGAAAGTAATTTTGCTCTGTCAGCTGGGACTGTAGAATACACAGACTGCTTCTCTGGAGAGGGGTAAAACCCCTGCCAATGATTATCCTGGATATGACACTAAATAATCTGATGGTGAGGTTCTAGTAATACTGGAGCTTTGGGGAATTTAGAGTACTCCTTATTGTCATCGCTCTCAGGTCCACTCTGGCCCAGAGTGGGAGCACCTAAGAGGATTGTATATATGGGTCCAATAGAACTAAAGAGTGTACTTATACTAAACAGAATTGTTTGAAATAGAACTGTTTTTAACATTGAAACTGTGTACTTATGCTAAACTGAATTGTTTAAAATAAAACTAAACTGTACTTAAGCTAAACTGAATTGTTTGCAATAGAACCTTTTTGACATTTAACTGAACTGTTTTGACATTCAACTGTTTATATACAAAAAACTATACTTATTCTAAACTGAATTCTTTGAAATTTGATTTGGTGTTAAATGATCCGAAAAGGGTTGATATGCCGTAAAACAACCAACCAACAAAAGGAATTGTTAACTCATTCAATGGCAACACTGATTTCTTTGACATAGTTGTTGGAGTCTTGCAAGGAGGTACGTTAGCACTATTTCTTTTCATAATTAGTCTATACTATGAACATCAGTTGATCTGAAAATAACTTCACACTAAAAAATGACAGAAGTAGACAATATCCAATGGAAACTATTACAGATGCACACTATGCACATGATCTAGCTCTTCTTGCAAATATACCTGCCCAAGCCAAATCCCTACAGCATAGTCTGGAGCAAGCAGCAAGAAGCCCTGGCCTCTTCATGAAGTAAGGTAAAACAGAGTTCATGTTTTAAGGAAGATGGCACCATCTCCACATTAAATGGTAATACTCTGAAATTAGTTGACAAGTTTACGTAACTTGGTAACAATATCTCATCTACAGAAAGCAATGTCAATATATGCATCAGAAAGGCATGGACTGCTATTGACAGGTTATTGATCAGATTGAAATCTTATCTCACTGGTAAAATAAAACGTGTCAGTACTACTGTATGTTTGCACCACTTGAACACTAACAAAATGCTTGAAGAAGAACTTAAATGAAAACTACGCAAGTATACTGCATGGTGTACAGAACAAATCCTGGAAGCAGCACCCTCACAAAAAATCCAGCAATACATTTTGATCCAAGTAGAATAACCAAAATATGCTGGGCACTGCTAAGATACAGGGATAAACTCATAAGTGATATTCTGCCTGTGGACTCCTACATGTGGACACAAGTGTGTTGGATGACCAGCAAAAACTCAAATTCATCAGCTCTGTGTGAACACAGGATGCAATACAGATAACCTGCCAAGAATGAAAACCCTGGAGAAAATTTAATGATTTTTGTTAAGGAAAACATTAATTCAGATTGGTCAAGTTTCTTTTCATCAACCCCCCACCACAACCTCATAATTGAATAATCTCTTTATGTTGAGTTATACTGTTTGGGAAATTTATCCATGAAAACAAAAAAGACTTATTCTAATATTGAGTCCCCCCCACCCGCATCTCTTTCAAGTTACTCATGAATAAGTGAACTTGGTTCACAAAGAATAGTATTGGTATTCAAATTGATGTTCAAAATTCAACTTGTGTGTTTGTATCTCTATATACATATATGTATGTGTGTGTATATATCTGTATCAGTGTGTCTTTATATATGTGCATATATATATATATATATATATATATATATATATATATATATATATATATATATATATATAAAAGTGTGTATATATATATGTGCATGTATATATGCATATGGTGTATATATATGATGTGTATATATACATATATATATGTGTGTTTGTATATATATATATATATATATATATATATATACACCAAGTAAATCATGACTGAGTATTCAAAGAAAGAGTGCTCAATGCACAGCTATTTAATACAAAATAACCCGCAGAGCAAAATATATATTTTTGTTTAAAAAAGAAATTTAGAAATAATATTGATTTCCATACTGTTTCTAAATTTCTTGTTTTTTAAACAAATATACAAATATATATCTGATAAATTTAAATATCCATTAGGAGAATGCATCTCTGACAATAACCCCCCCCCCCGATAAGTTCCATTGGCCACACCAAAACAAAATTATCAAGGAGGCTCACTCTACATCTATCAGATTCTAGTTTCATATGTCAACATTTAAAACACATAATTGTTTTATTGCAACATATATCGCAGATTTTTGTTAATGATACAAAAATAGTTCATACAATAATATCAAAAAATTAAAAATCTTAGAAACTTTGTATATAAAATTTAGACAACTTTCTATTAATAGAATTAACTTTGAAACTAGCAATTATAATTTAACATTTTAAAAATAGATTGAACAATCTATATTCCAAAATTCTTACAAACGATAGATAAAACAAATTTTATTCTAGTTCATGTAATAGAAACATTTAAAAATAAATTGCCACTGCTGCTTAGCATCACCTCACTTTGGTGATGAAAACAAAAATGAAATAATAATTTAGTTTTAATATTAAAGAGTTTTAATTTAGAAATAAACATACACATTATTTGGTAATGGTTCTGATAAGAACCAAAAGTATTTGATATACCACAAATGGCTCCTTTGAAGAAATCATTAACAAATTTCAAGACTGTAACATAAAAAAAAACAAAAACATTAGGACTTTGAGAGAAAAAAGAAAAAACTTAAAAATAACAAGGATTCCATTTAATTCAACCAAACCTGTTTAAATGAAAAGGTGCTGCCTAAATACACCTTTTTCATATATATATATATATATATATATATATATATATATATATATGCAACCTTTACAATCTGAAGTAAACTTAACAGCTAGAGCATAAAAAAAAATGATATATTGTGATTCATATACATGGATCTAAGATTTCAAAATAAATGATTTGTATCAGATTTTGATGTGAAAATTGTATGTCATTAATTAATAGGAGTATTTTATGATGCGGAGTTTTAACTTTTTTCATTGTGTGTCAGTTAATGATTTAATCAATATGTAATTAATGTTGTATAATGTTTGCTACCCATGCCTACATGAATAAAGTGGAGGAATTGCCAACAAAAAAGAAGAAATACAATGTACTTTTTACCACCTGTACATTGAACTTCAATATTAGCTGAAATTGCATCATATACTGTGTAATAATTAGCACAAAGAAAAAGAATTTAAATTCTTTCACTGGGGCAGAATTAAGAAAAGAAAAAATGTTTTTGATGCATTCAAATTCTTCATTGAGAATTGAAGACAACATATAAAATTAGGACTATTTATAATAAAATTACTTCAGAAATAATGTATCATAAAAATTTAATTGTAAAATGTTCCCTTCAGAAACTGTGCTGTAAAGGGTTTGCTCCAGAATTAAAATCCAAGTGATTTCCTAGAGAACTTGAATGATGATGAAATTCTATGCTGACAGCAGAGGACAAATGTCAACAAAAGAATTGACATGTTTTTTAAGAGTAAAGTCATTTGTGTTGAAGGCAACCCCTAAATGTCTTTGGAACCTCAAAATGAAATAGCTTAAACATGTTCACTAAATAAAATAGTAGCTTAAACATGTTCACTAAATAAAATAGTAGCTTAAACATGTTCACTAAATAAAATAGTAGCTTAAACATGTTCACTAAATAAAATAGTCACTTAAACATATTCATTAAATAAAATACTAGTTTAAACATGTTCTCTAAATAAAATAGTAGCTTAAACATGTTCATTAAAATGAACCAATCTGCAAAGAAAAAAAAATTTGTTACCTCTTGAGCAGAACACTGTGTAGTGAATTTATATATATATTTTTTTATTGCTTATTTACAGGAGTGTAGCAAATTTAATAAAACGAAGGCAGGGAACAATACAGCAAGTAATTTTAGTTCTTCTTTCAGACCTTGAAACTTGGGTGGGGCCTTCACATGCTTCTTTCACTGTGAGAATAACAAAACATACAGCCACTACCCTATAAACTTGAATGGCCAAACAAGAAAAATATAAAGTGATGACTACTCATGTTTAAACTAGTTCAGCAGGAGAAAAATTGCGTTTTCAATTCGGCAGCTATTACATCCTGAGGGTACCATATATCCTTCCTTGCTGTCTCTGTGTCTTCTCTTCACATCTCGAACCAAAAAGGAAGAAAACCACACCTAGAGAAGGCTTGTTGCGCATGCATTAGAAGACTCTTGCAGCCTTATATTTTTCCGGCGAGATTCCCTCCAAGCATAAACACCCTGCCAATTATTTACATTAATTAAGGAAATATGATCCCTGAAGATTTATGTATTTCTACCATCAATTAACAAGTTTATTTATGCATGTACCGTAAAACTCAAAAAGTTTTCACGCTAAATCCTTTAAATGCAGTTTCTACTACTTTTTGGAACAGAATTATTTTGCTGTAAAAAAAAGTGTCCAGGTGCTAATGGTAGTTGGTGGTTTGGTTTGATTTGGTTTCTTTGTTTAATGGCATATCAACTCTTTTTAGGTTATTTAATGCCAAAGCCATTCTCCTAGAAGAACAGTACTGGTACTATTTAACCTATAGCTGGGAGGATAAGGGGGTTCATACCTTTCCCAAGGGTATTTGCCCGAAAGTGAACGACTGGAGTACGAACTCGCTTACTACGATTCCGCAGTCCATCGCTTTAACCATTACACCACGAGGGCACCCCCTGGTAGTTGGTGGGTGAGAGATCAAGAGAATATGATGGATGTAGCAAAGTCAGTAAGCTTCTGCAGTGTCATCCTGGCAACATGGGGTTGATTATTGTCTTAAAATAAAATTATGACCAAGCTTAAACTCTTACAAAAAAAACGTAATTGCATCACTTCTTTTTTCATGGTTAGGAACATTAACCTTGAAAATAAGATTCTGAAAGAAGTGTTTCAGCTGCTGTATCCTCCTGCCCTTTTCTGGTGTCTTTTGTGATAATTGGTCAAGTTTAGGGAATCTAACAACCAAGTGGAGGACAATAATCTAAAATGTGTAAATAATGTAAATAATTCCTCCTTTTAGAAATTTAAACAGACTAACAATTACTTTGAGATTATTACATTTCCAAATTAGTGATACTACTAACAGACAGTAAGATATTAACTAAAAGGGTTACCTAGTATATCATGGATGGAGGCATATAACGGTAGGGTAAAAAATGTATTCTATAATAGATTTTATCTAAATTAATTTATCTATTTTATTTGTTGGTTGGTTGTTTGGGTTTTATATCATATCAACTTTTGTAGGTTATTTAACGACAAATCCATTTTCATACAAATAATCAGTTCTATCTCAAACAATTCAGTTTAGCATGAGTACACAGTTTAATTGTCAAAAACATTTCTATTTCAAGCTATTCAGTTTAGTCAAACAGTTCAGTTTAGTATAAGTATAGTTTTTGTCCACACACAGTTAAATGTCAAAACAGTTCTATTTCAAACAATTCAGTTTTGCATAAGTATACAGATTAGTTCTGTTTGACCCATAGATAGGACCCTATCAGGTGCTACCACTGTGGGCCAGAGTGGACCTGGGAATGATGGCTATGAAGGGGTACTCTGCATTCCCAGAACCTCACCATCAGATTATTTTGTGTCATATCCTGGACACTTGTTGGGAGGGGGGGTTTTACCCCCTCTGCTGAGGTGCAGTGGGTGTATTCTACAGCCCCAGCCAACTGGGTGTTTTGTTTATTTTGTGTTCTATGAGATATTCTTTTCTAAACTAATCTATTTATCTATTTCATTTGTTTATTTTTTTGTTTCTTAGATATTCTTTTCTAAATTAATTAGTTTATATATTCAGTTTCACGTAGAAATGAATCTTAGTAAAATTTATGTTGAAATAGTTTTGTCTTGTTGCTAAATGAACAAAATATTAGTGAAAAATATATTTTCACATGCTAATAAATAAAAAGAAATTTTTGATTAAAAAATCAATTATATAAAAAAAATTATTAAGAAAAAGAAAATTTCTAAGTTTTTTCTTAAATAAAATTGTTAACCTTTACAAATTAGAAAATTTTTGTTTTAATTCATTTTGGATTTTATGACTTGGGCAGATTTGCTTTTTGCTTTACAAATTTTTTTTTTAACAATTCAAATTCTCTGTGGACTTACCTTTATAAGAAATTTAGATATTTTCAGTTGTGATTTTACTTTGAAAGTATAAAAGACTACAATTTATTCATTTGTGTAAAACTTGAAAATTTTCCAAGTTGAGATTACTAAAAAGTGCTTATAACTCATCTCCTTCTGGCCAAAATGTCTCAAATGTTTTCACTTTCATCATTAGAAAATCTGCAGATACCTTATTATAAATAATATTTATGCTAAAATGTTGTATTTTCCCAATAAGTCACTTAAAGTGCAGAGATTTCATATATCTATATTATACAGAGGTTCTATGAAACATTTTCAGAGTTCCTCCTCAGTAAAAATGTGAAAGCCTGTTCTTGAGTGTACTGTAATCAAATGTAAATACTAGTGTTTTTAGATGCATTTGGCTGGTTTATTTAGTAATTTTAATGGCATGTCAACCTATATAGAGCTATTTTATGCCTAGAGGTGAGAGAATTGCATTCACTTTACATTTATATTTACATTTTTGCACAATTAATTTTAATAGATTTTTTTTGGCATATAATTATAATATCAATTATTACTATCTAATACAATTAATCAACACACAGTTGTATTGTTTCAAATATTCCCATCAATAATAATACTACTACTAATAATAATAATACTAATAATTATTGTATACTGTACCACTGGACATACAACAAAGGACTCGTAGATATATAAAAATATAATTTATATTTTTATTTTTCATTGGTGACAATTGTGTGTAGTAGGAATACAGTCAGAGAGAGTTTTCACACATCTTTCTTCTGTGGTGGGGACCCTTTTTGTGAAGTAGTGTGTCAGCCAGAGAACACACACGAGGAGCTTACAGGTCTGCTTGAGTGACCAGTGGAATTCTCCCCTTTGCTTGAACGACCACTGGATCTCTGCCTTCAATCCAAAATTACTGACTTTGTATTGCCTTTTCAAGTCCCATGCGGAAATATGAACATCCTCTTCAACTCACGTATTTTTCTGTTTATGGCTGGTTATCGGAATTTACATACTTCCATTTTTTTTTATTTCCAGTAATTTGTTGATCTTATCTATGATTGGAAATATCTGTCACTCTATCCATAGGCAATAAATTATATTCTTTGCCATCCTCCTTTATTTTCTCCACTTTATTGATGTTATCTTGCGACCGTATTGAATCTGCTAAGTTCATCGTCACCAGCTTAGTCAGTATATTACATCATTATATGGCTTCAAATAATTATTTCTGTTCTATGACAGTCATTTGTTTGCACAGTTTTAAGTAACTAATAATAATGCGTAGTGAATAATAACTTTAAGTAACTATTAATACAAATAATTTACAAACAGTTACATGGTTTCTTATATTATATTCTTATCCAATACAAATGAATTTTCAAATGCTTCAATTTGATCCATAGATGAGACCCTTACAAGTACTACCGCTCAGAGTCAATGTGGACCTGGGAGTAGTGGCAATGAAGGAGTACTCCACACTCCCCTCATCTCAAAAACTTGAACCCTTACCATCAGATGCTGTTTAATGTTATACTTAAGGCGCTGTCTTTGAGGGGATCCTACTCTTCTGCAGGAGATACAGTCAGTGTATTCTCAGCCTCACCATAAGAGTGTAGGCTGGTTGTGTATTAAGATTACCGAGTGAAATAACCTTCCCAAAGTTGCTTCATGGTGAACCTTGCTTTTTTTTTTCTTATAAAGTCAGGTATAAGAAAGAAATTAATGCCCTACTATGATTCAGTCAAAATAAAATTTGGCAGACATACAGACAGAACCCAAGACTGTGACTAAAATAAAGTGTAGCATTGACTTTGATTGAGACGCTGTTTACCGGCTGACAAAGCAAATAAGGTGAACTTTTTCAAACAAGATCTCAAGTGTTGTAATGGTCAACAATGCCAGAGGATTGGCAAGTTCCCTTCATCTGAAATGGAGCATCGTTAACCCAACAACTAACAAATAAGAAAGAGTGAAGTCCAATTCATTATCAGGGCCAAATTTAACAAGAGCTTGTCAGCCTTGAAGAACCTGCCAAATCTGATTTCAGTATGTTCTGGGAAGATATAACAATGGATTACAGACTCAGGAGAATACTAAAAGGACAAGCTCTCTAAGAAAAAGAAGATGGTAGAATTTTTTTTTTTTTTTCTGTCTTATGATCCACCAATCTTTTTTCTCTAAGAAAACAACAAATGTCAATTTTGAACAAGAAGCTTAAAAACCCCTACAAACAAAAAAAGCTATTGTTGAGTTACTTTTCCATCAGTATTTACCAATAATGTAAAGTGCTTCGCCATGGAGCAGTAATTATCATTACTCTTACAGACCATTATCATTATAGTGAATCTTTTATACATTTGGCCTTGTGTCATGTCTAGTATACTTAGTAAAATTAATAGGTACAATTTTCTAGGCTGCCATGTTGGTGGGGTTTAGAATACTTTGACTGTATCTCCTGTAGAGTGGTAAGCTCTTCCCGAAAGAGATGTTCTTGATATGACACTGAGCTGCATCTGATGGTAAGGTTTCAGTTTTGGAGATCTGGGTTTGGTTTTGGTTTTATGGCATATCAACCTTTGTAGGTTATTTAATGCCAAATCTATTTTTATACAAATAAATAGTTCTATTTCAAACAATTCTGTTTAGCAGAAGCATACAATTCAAATGTATAAACAGTTCTATTTTAAACAATTGAGTTTAGCATAAGTACACAGTTTAAATGCAAAAACAGACAACTTTCGAAAACACAGTTTAGTTCTATTCGACCCATAGATAGGACCCTATCAGGTGCTTCCACTCAGGGCCAGAGTAGACCTGAGAGTGATGGCTATGAAGGGGTGCTTTACATTCCCCAAAGCTCTAGCATTACTCGATCCTTACCATCAGATTGTTTAGTGTCATATCCAGGACACTTGTTGATGTGGGGTCTTACTCCTCTGCAGAGATCCAGTCAGTGTATTCTACAGCCCAGGTGACTGGGCAAGGATGTCTGGGGAGTGTGAAGTACTCTTTTATTGCTCCCAGGTTTATTCTGACCTGAAATGTTACCTGTTAGAGTTTTATCTGTGGAACAAATGGAATTGTTTGAAAATTATTTGTATTAGATAGGAATAATTGATATCATATAGTTATTTTTATTAATAATTGTTACTTGAAGCTATAATTGTTTTGAAGGATTATTATTAGTTACTTGAAATCATACAACTGTGCAAATTATTTGTATTAAATATGAATACTTGATATAACATAACTATGTCCTAAAAACCCTTCTTAAACCACTACACTAAAAACGTAAATATGATAATTCAATGAATGCAATTTCCTAAAGTCTTGGCATGAAATAACCTTGATATGTGGTGCATTCAATAAGTTTCCAGATTTTTTGTACAGGCATTTAAAATTGTCATAGACTCTTGAAAATTCAGTATGTTATTGCTATATATCTTATAAGAAGACTGACCAATTTTTATGATTTCTGGTTCAAATGAACAGCTACAGCAGGAATTGGAATACACCCTAAGGAAGGAAGTCAATACACCAGAGTTGATTGGTCAAAGGGTTAGGGTTACTATGTTGAGGTTTTAAGGGAGTTCAGGAACAGATTCCATCGGAAGAGGCCAGCACTCTTCAAATCGGGTCAGTGGCATTTCCACCAGGACAATGCACCAGTCCACAACTCCATCCTTGTCACAGACTATTTGACCAAGATGGGCATCAAGACAGTTCCTCACTCTCCCTATAGTTCAGACCTTGCTCCCTGTGACTTTTGGTTATTCCCTAAGCTCAAGGAAAAACTTAGAGGTTGTCATTATGAGACAGTTAAGGAGATGAAAGAAGCTGTGATGAAGTTCATTGATACGCTCACACAAGAGGACTTCCATGGGTCCTTCCAGAAGTTGTTGGAACAGTACAACAAGTGCATTGCAGCCAGAGGAGATTACTTTGAAGGGGCCTAGAGTCTCACGTGTGTACTATCAATAAAAGTGCCCATACGAAAAAAGTCTGGAAACTTATTGAAGGCACTTCATATGTTGCTTAACTCCAAAAAGATACTACTCTTTGATTTTTTTCAAAAAGCTGAGAAGCTGCCATGGAACATACTAGAGGTTGATATTAGCACTATTTCAATTTTTTACTTCATACTTGATAATTAGACTGACACTGTATTTTGCATTTTTTGGAAATTTCATAAGTTGGTTTCTATGGAAACAACCAATGGCAGATGTTCATAAATGTAAATGCAGACATTGTGTTTGTTCAGATACTTATGAGCAGTACTTTCTGTAATAAGTAGGCATTGTCCTGTGATCATTGTATTCATTTCCCTCAGAAATTGCCATATCTAGATATTCCTGAGTGTAAATGAGTTTTTCATATTGCCTCCATATTTTCTTGCCTGGCTATATAAGATATAGATTAGTTAATTTGTGTGTATCACTTGAAAATTGAATGTAAATTTGAGTTTGTTTGAAACTGAAAAAATTTATAAATGAATTCAATCTAAAAAGGTTTAAAGGACAATTTCTGTTTTATTGCCAAAAAGTATAGTGTCCTTAGTACTCTTGATGGGATGGCTATCCTTATATATTAAAAAAATACCTCGATCCTTACATGGCGCTGATGCAGACACATCAGCCCTATGTTGGTGTGTCCTGAGTATGACACTAAACTGCATCTGATAGTGAGACTACAGATTGCCATTACTCCCTGGTCCACTCTGACTTAGAGTGATTGTACCTGTTAGTGTCCTATCTATACATCAAATAGAACTGAAAATTATTTGTATTTAATTGGAGTATTTGCTACCATACAACCATGTGCAAATTATTTGTATTAAGAACAGTTAATAAAAGATAGGATTGTTGAATAAGGATTATTATCTTTTGTTACTAAAACTATTTAATTACTTGTAAATCATTAGTGTTAGATAAGAATACTTAAAACCATATAACTGTTTGCAAACAAATGATTATTATTAAATAGAAATAATTCTTTAAAACCATATAATTGAGTACAGATTGATAGTATTAAATAGGAATGCTTGAAACCATACAGCTGTGAACAAATTAGTTGTATTGGATAGGAATACTTGATATCTACCTGTGTGCAAGCAAGTGAATAGTGACAAATAGAAAAAAAGGACAATTTTAAGTATATGCAATGAAACATTAAAAAAAATGTATTTATGATTACAATCAAACATTTACAAATGAATCAAATTTCAGCATTATATAGTCCATATTGAGTTATGTTGTTAAATAAACCAAACCAAATTTAATTTAGATTTGAGATAGTTTAAAATTTATAGATAATTTCAGTTTAGAAAAAGTTAAAGATGGACAGGTAATATGATGGTCACTGGCAAGAAAGATGAAATCAGCATGCCATTTGTATTCACTTTGAACTGATAGGCAGTTCCCATGGCATGTTGGCTAAAGTGCTGGACAGCAGCCTTGAAGTGAGTGAGTTCAATTTCCAGTCATGCTATTATGCTCACTTTTGGACCATACCCTTGGGAAAGGTATGAAATCTTTTATCTCCCCAGCTATGAGTTAAACTGAATCACTGCTATTCTTCTACAAGGATAGTTTTGGTAATAAATTATCCACAAAGGTTGTTATGCCATTAAACAAAGAAACCAAACCAAATTGCTTTGAATACTTAAAAGAAAAACATGTATTCCTTCTTTCTCCATCTACAGGCAAAATAGTCAAGAAGACTTGGCTCTATAAGACCAGAATAAGTTGATAAAAATAATAAAAAGGAGGTATGAGTAGTGTAATGGCTATTGTTGCGAAAAATGAAATCTGCGAGCCCTGTTCAAATCCAGAATAAGGCTATATGCATTTCACACTGTAGAAAGAGATGAATCCTCTCCTTCCCCTGATCTGTGCATAAATAGTATGGCTCTCTAAAATTTGGCAGAACAAGTCTGGATCCAACCACCTACCAACATGCCATGGGTCAGCATGGTAAGATAAGATCCATTACTCTCTATGTTCTATAGGCTTTGAAGAACTGAGTCTTGCACAAACCATGAAAAAGAGTGATAGGAATGGGTTAAAAGAATCTAATGCTGATTTTATTTGTACTGGTTATTGTTAAAATCATTTTGTCATATCTTATTGGTAAATGTAATAATCCAAATCTATATGAATAAATATGAATTTTTCTGTTTCTCCACCCATGCTAACATCAAAATGACCGATATCATGTGAGATCATTAATAAACAGATCTTTAACCAACCCTGCACAGTGTTGTAATGTAACAGAAGGTCAGATTAATATGAGGGCACCCCACAGGAAACATATTTCCCCATTGTTCATGTCCCATCAGTATTCTGCTTCCAAGGTGCCTTAGGCACCAGTCAATAACCTCAGCCTTCACCTCTTTAGGCAAAGGTGGAGGTACTACATTGTGAAGAAGCCATTAATATTGTCACACAAACCACCCATCATAAATGTCTGGCAAAGCTTTAATATGTATGAGTTTTTTTCCACCAAACCAAAATAAACAGTCTTTTTTTTTTCTTTTTTTTTGGTGAGGAAATTTAGACTCATGTAGTAATTTACTAAGCTTTTTTGCTTAGATGGTTTAATGTCATATTCTGGACACTTTTGGGGGAATCTTACCCCTCTACAAAGATGTAGTTGATGCATTCTACAGCCTCAGCTGACTAGGCACAGATTCTATTAGGGGGAGGGTATTTCTATTTAAAAGTTTGAAATCAAAATCAATCTGGGTTGGTTTTCTTATTTGATTTTGGTATAGTTGCTAATCAAAACTGTATCTTGAAAAAAATGTTGTAGTAGAGCACCTGTACAACATCTAATAATAATTTGTTTGCAACAATTATATGATTTTAAGTATTCCTATCTAATACCAATAATTTTAAACAGATCTACTTGCCATTCCTGTCTTTAAATGAGACAATGCCATATTCTCAACTTGTTGCAATAAAAAACATACTCTTTTGATCCATTCCCATCAGCCTTTTTCTCAGTTCACTGCTCAACTCAATCCTTCTGTAAAATCTTTCAAACATGGACAATGAGATTTTGTATACCATGCTGGTCCATCGAATTTTGGCAGTGTCTTTGAATTCAGAGTTCTTCTTTTTTCTAAAATGGTTGATTTTTCAATGCATTTCTATAGTAAAATCCTTAGTAATCCATTTATATTATACATATAATTAATTCGTTCAGTAGTATACCTTAATTTCTGACCTATAACAATCCCTTTTTTCCTCATTTTAAATGTATTTCTGTCTTGAAATTAAGCAGATATTTATATTATACATGAGAGGATGCGGAAATGTTATTGGTTCAACCAAGAAAAGAATAACAATGTACATTAATGTTTAGGCTTTTCCTCTTACAATTGAGTTTATATAAATAATCTTTGTTTTAATCAAAATTTGCTGACATTACTTTGGTTTTAAAAAAAATTGCAAATGTATTTCTACAATAAACACTCCTGCATTGTAGCCTAAAAACATATCTAAATAAGTTCTTTTATTTTTCTGAGATAATTTTTCCTTCAATGAATTTGTGAAACTCTAACATTATGTGAAATGCTTAAGTCGTCTGTAATCTGTTGCTCTGATCATGTGATCTTGTCTTTCATTTAGCAGACAGTATTTCCATATTAATTTAATTTTCATCACAATAAAATTTAATTTTGTTGGAAAAAAGGAAGACATTTAAATACAAATGGTAGATGATGTGGAATAAGTGAGTCTCTTGGAAAACTTTTGAAGAAAAGAAACTGACTAGTTTAAATTGCATTTAAATGATATATATATATATATATATATATATATATACAACTGCACTGAGAAGGGGAAATAAGTTTAATAATATTATGCCAGATAATAGATATTCATTCATCAGATACCATCAAAGAAAGAAGAATCACAATTGCATACTTGTAAAATATTTCATATATTTATGTTTTTAACTAAATTTCTCCTAATGTTTGTAAATAATAAAATCAAAAACCCTAACTTTCAATAAGTGTTGCATATATTTATAATCTGCTTCTTTCCTTGTTTTTTTTATTACCCAAAATGTACATATGGTCGAGTAAGAGCGTATTGGTGATGGCTGAAATGCAAACACACAGGGACAACTGTGCAGTTTTTCTGTGAAACTTCTCTGCCTTTTTGCTTTGTCTGCTTGGGTTGAGATCTTTTCTGGTTTATATAATTTTCTGGACACCCATGCAATTCTCATGGACACACCTTCTGTCTTGCTTGCCACCCACACAACTTCTGCAGAGGAATACCTGTATCCTGTTTACTTTAGGAAATAAGTGGACATCCTGTTATGCCACCCACACAACTTAGGCTACATTTCTGCTGGGGTATCGTCCTGTTTACTTTAGGAAACAGGTATATGTCCTGTGATGTTACCCATGCAACCTAGGTGGCATATCAAAGGAATCTTTCCAGTCAATATTCAAGATAACCCTTCTTGTTCTTTTCTAAAGAAGAGCTTATGTAATGTCTCTGCCTCCATCACCATTACTCCCAAGTGGAAGTCTAGAATTTTTGATAGCCAAGTCGGGTTAGATCATTTCAATGGAAGCAAATGATAAAAAAAATTTGTATTTTATCAGTTATATTTTTGGCATACTACAAAGTTTATGTATTTAAAAAAAATTTTTTTAATTTTTTTATAGAGTTGAATGTTTCAGAAATCCATTTTAGGTATCTTTGATATTTTCTTTAGATGATGCAGAGAAGCTCTCCCTTTGTATGAAAAACAGTTTGCAAACTTCAGGAGATAGCCCTCTTGAATTATTAACTCATTCATAAACATAAGAACGAAACATAATGGTTAAAGTGCTGGACTGTAGTCAAGAAATAAGGGAATTTGAACTCCAGTCATGTTATCACATTCACTTTCAGACTAATGCCTCTTGGGAAAGGTATGAACTCCTTTATCTTCCCAGTTATGGGTTAAATAGTATCACTACTGTTCTTCTACAAGGATGGCTTCAGCATTAAATAACCCATGAAGGTTGATATACTCTGAAACAAAGAAACCAAATTCTAAATGTGTGTTTGTATATTTATTTACTTCAATATTACTCCTTAGAAGCATCTTTAGAGGCTCTGACATGTACCTTAGAATATGCAGGTAGTTTTCTCCTCTCTATGAAAGATGGTTTAGAAACTCATGGAGATGACCAGCCTGAATTACACATTAATAAACAAAAATATAAAATTGTGTTTGTCTATTTCTCTGAACACAGGTTTTAAGTGACAACCTCTTCATTCCATCAACCTAACTTGCTCAACTATTGTGAGAAATCCACTGTATAACAGGAGTTATATAATAGTAGTGACCAAATTTGTTTCATGTAAAAGCCACAAAGGATTGTGCTCAGTAGTATATGAACAAAATTTACACATACATTTTTATTGTTACATGCTCATTTTGTTAGAAAAATTTTAAGAAATGCATATAAAATGCAATAATATTTATTGATGAATGGAGTTTTTAAATTGTTAATTTGTATTTGTTACAGTGATCACAAAGACTTAAATATGTAAAATAAAGTATACCAAAGCATCCTTTCATTGCCATTGCTCCTTGGTCCACTATCGCCTGCAGTAGTAGTACCTGATAGGGTCCTATGGGTCAAATGTTTGACATTTAAACTGAATTGTTTGAAATTAACTGTTTTTACATTTAACTGTGTGTAAACAAAAAACTGTTTACTAATGCTAAACTAAATTGTTTGAAATAGAACTGTTTAATCATTTAACTGTGTGAAAACAAAAACTGTATTTAAACCAATGACTAACTGTGGGTAAACAAAAAACTGTACTTGTGCTAAATTGAATTGTTTGAAATTAAGTGAAACCATTTAACAGTGTGTAGAAAACAAACTCAGGCTTGTTTAAAAATGTTATCTTCAAAATGTGTTTAGAAATCATGTATTTAATCTATGTATAAAAAGAATTTGGCATTAAATGACCTATGATCATCAATATGCCATAAAACCAAATCAAACAATTAGAAATATTTTAATAAGATTTCTACTTTACAAAATTAGTCTTATTATTTGACTATATAATAACATCAGACTTAACCTCCAAACCCAAATATTTTTTCAGCTCCTCCTACCCCTACTAAAACCATAAGTTCTGAAATGGTTTACCACTAACACTGGACTTATGTATATAAATAATTGTATGAATGTTAAGTTCAAAATAAAGGGTTCTATAAACTTAAGGCAGGACGTTGTAAAATCTTAACATGTGATGAAATTTATCAAATAATAAAGATGAGTAGTAAAAGATAGATATGGTTTTCACAAGTTCTCATTACTAGCGACACATTTCTTGCTCTTGAATTGGACTGAAATTTCCTGAATTTTTTATGAGTAGCATATTAATAGTCAAAGAGCTGCATGCGGCTTGCAAATTGCAGTTTGGTTACCCCTGGTATATAACGATTAGAATTCCACACTTCATCCTGTTGTGTCATGTTGACACTTCAGTGGCCAACATCATCTTTGTTTAAATTCTGTCTATTGCACAACATCAACCCATGCTTCAATTGCCAATGCCAACTTTATTTAAATACAAACAGGCAAAAAAGGCAGTTGACACTGTTCTTTAAGAAAAGTTTTTCTTGTTTATAAACAATAGCATCCTCCTGTTGGCAAACAAGAAAAATCTGAATTCATGAATATAGAAATTGAAAGCTTCAACATCTTGAGTAATTTTGACTCCAGCCATTTTCAAAAATAGTACAATTTGTTTTTATAGGTTTTAAACAAGATTATTTTCAAGGGGGAGTCCCTATGGTATGATGACTAAAGTGATGGACTGCAGCCTCAAAGTAAGCAAGTTCGAACTCCAGTTACACTGTTGCATTCACTTTTGGACTAATTCCCTTGGGAAAAGTATGAATCCTCCTATTTCTCCAGTTATAGGTTAAATCGTATCACTGCTGTTCTTCTACAATCAAGGCTTTGGCATTAAATAACCCATGAATGTTGATATGTCATTAAAAACAAAGAAACCAACGCAAACCATTTTTCCTTTTCTGCTCTTTTTAACCAAATATACATTAACAAAAAACTGCTGTTTACACAAACCTCAATAAAATCTTCAGACATGGACAGTGAATTTTAAATGTATTTAAAAATTAGAATTCCTCTCTTTCTTATAACTGTTAAGTGATATCATTTAGTGTCTCACTGGTGAATACTATCTTTGTTTGAATCGTGACTGTGGCATGGCATCAACTAATACTTCAACTGCCTATGCTGACTTTGTTTAAATAGTTCAAAAATAAATATGTAAAAAGCCAGTTCTCACTATTCATTAAAATGTCTTGAGATAATGAAACCTTATTTGAATCCTATGAAAACAAAGTGTCCTCTCCTTTAAAATGACTGCAGACACAGACAAAAAGGCTTGAAACCCTGAGTTCTTTAGACAATTTTTACATTCACTCAATCTGAATTTATGTTTCCACCATCTTTGTAATCAAGAAGAATGTTTTTTTTTAAATTAATACATTCTTCCTTGCCTATTCCATTTAAATAACATATATATATATGCAACAGATTTTCTATCAGACATACTTTATTAAATATTACAGTGAAGGATTTGGAGTTTTTTCATTGACTGTTTCATGTACTTGAGTGGGATGTGTGTATATATATATATATATATATAAAACACTGAAGAGTTGTGATACAATAAAACAGTCTATGGATGACTATATATATATAATATCAAAAGAATCCTTGTAAAAGAATAGTAGTGGTACTAAATAACCCATAGCTGGGTAGCTAAAGGGGTTTATACCTTTTCCAAGGCTATTATTTTGAAAGTTAATGGAATTCAAACTTACTATAATGTCGCAGTCTAGCACTTACACCATGATACTACAGGGACTCCCCCAGTTATATATACATATAAGTAAATAAGGACTGTGAATATTCAAGGAATGAGTGCTCAATGCATGGCTATTTAATACAAAATATACCTGCAGAGCAAAATATGCATTTTTTGTTTATTGAAATTCATCTGATGAGCTTGAAAAAGCAAAATAAATTTATCCTGGAATGTAAGTTTTAATTTTCTTCTATCTTAATAATATATGTGTGTGTGACTGTAATCCAGCAAAAACAGCATATCATTCAGCCCTGCTGCAGGGATTAGAAGATAATAAACTGTATCCTCTGCCAAGGAGTAAGACCCCTTCCCCTTAAAAAAAAGGGGTTCTGTCCTGAGTGTGACACTAAACTATCTTTCAGTTGCACTATTAAATTCACTTTTGGCCTTCTACAAGGATCACTTTGGCATTGTATAACTCACAAAGGTTGATATGCCATTAAACAAAAAAGCAACTGAGCTGTATCTGATGGTGAGGCCCCAGCTCTGGAGATCTGGAGAGAAGTTAATACTCTTTCATTACTGTTAGTCCTAGATCCTCTCCAATTCTGAGTCTTAGTATTTATTAGGGTCCCATTGATGCATCAAATAGATCTATCTATCATGGCCCTGGAAGGGGTCACAAAGTGAACAGAACACCACAGTTATAATGTAGGTATATAGTTACAAGAACAGAGGACAGTAAGCTAGTTTGCATAACCGCGTGCAGGGACGAGGTTAGCTTCCGGATCTAGATTGACTTCGTATTGCTGTGTCTTCCAGTATTATGGAGAGTGGTTGTGTCCATTAGTAGGTGATTCTGCCATGTATCTTATCTATCTATCTATTTCAGTAGGTTAATATCTTGTATCTATCTTTCTATTTCAGTAGGTTAATATCTATCTATCTATCTATCTCAGTAGGTTAATATCTATCTAAGTTTGTTAATATCCATCTATATCTAAAATTCTCATGGGGGTGTCCTCGTAGTGTAATGGTTAAAGTGATGGATTCCGGAATCGTAGTAAGTGAGTTTGTACTCCAGTCGTGCTATTACATTCACTTTCGGGCAAATACCCTTTGGAAAGGTATGAACCCCCTTATCCTTCCAGCTATGGGTTAAATAGTACCACTTCTGTTCTTCTTGGAGAATGGCTTTGGCATTAAATAACCTACAAGCATTGATATGCCATTAAACAAAGAAATCAATCAATCAAAATTCTCATGATATATCTGTGTATATAAGTGGAGGTGCTTGAGGGATAACAGTTGTCATAAGAAATGGACCCTGCTTCTTGAGTTCAAACCCAGGACTAGGTTGTTTGCAGTTCACATAATGTTAATGCCTTTGTGATAGATATAAATTCTCCTTCCAGCTATGGGTAAATAGTAGGGTTGACTGGACTCTTTAACCTTCATATGGCAAGGGTGATCCTTCCCCCACCAACAACAACTAAACCAAGTTATAGGTCCCATGAGAGAACTGTAGCCAAGTAAGAAAGACAAACCATTGTTAGATTTTCATTAGAGCAATACTCATGAAATACTCTAAGAGAATAAAGCAATTTCCTGTTCAGTTTACAACTTAATGATAATTCTGTGGGGTCTGCATTTGCACTGAATCTCTTTTTTTTCAATCCTCCAAATTCTCAATATAATAGTGATAACTATGAATATTAATGAGACTCCTTCATTCCTTGTTTAAGAGAAGAATCAGTATCATTATGGACTGAGCATGTTCAAAAGTCTTCAAAGATTAAATATTTTGCAAGCAACCAAACCTTTCTATAGACTATACTGTATATGGTAAAAGACTATTTTTCTTTTGGGTAATTTAGAATGATTATTAACTATCCTAATCCTATATTTAAAAATCAACTTCATCCAAGATTTTAACTTGTTCCTTTAGCCCAGTTAGCTGGGGCTGTAAAATACACAGGCTGCATCTCTGTAGAGGGGTAACCCCCCCCCCACTACAACACTTGTCCTGGATATGATACTAAACAATCTGATGGTGAGGTTCCAGCCTAGAGCTTTGAGGAAAGTGGGGAACCTCTTCCTGGCCATTGTTCCCTGGGCCACTCAAACCCAGAGTGGTAGCACTTGATAGGATCCTATCTCTGGGTCAAATAGAACTGTTTCACCATTGAAACTGTGTGAAAACAAATGACTGATATTAGATCAAATTGTTAGAAATAGAACTTTGCCTATTTAACTGTGTTTAAACAAATTACTGATGTTTAATTGTTAAAGATATATTGCCATACCTGGAACCATTTAATTGTGCACAAATAAAACTATTAGTATGGAATGCTTGAAACTGTTTACCTGTATGCAAAATAGAATTATTGGTATTACATAGCAATACTTGGAACCATTTGACTGTGTGCAAATGAAAGAATAGTATTGAATACTAATAGTTGAAATCACTTCACTGGGTGTAAAGAAATGAGTAATATTAAATAGAATTATTATTGTTAGATCAGAATAATTGAAACCATTCAACTGTGTAGAAACAATAGAAATACTTGTGCGCAAACAAATTAGTTGTAACTCGTTTAAAAATAAAATTACGTTACTAATTATTAACTTAAAAATGATATGTTTATAACTATCAAACTGCATCAAAACTAATGACTGATGTTAAATTGTAAGTGCTATATAGCAATACTTGAAACCATTTAACTGTGTTAAAACAAATAATTAATAGTAAATAGAATTATTTGTTAGAAATACTTGAAACCATTTAATTGTGTGCAAAAAAAAAAAGAGCTCAGGCACATTTAAAAATGTTATCTACAAAATGTCTTACTAACCATATATATGCATAGAGAGGATTTGGTATTAAATAACCTACAAGGGTTGATATGCCATAAAACACAAACAAACTGATTCCTTCACACCTTAATAATTAGGCATTCAAGTTGTCAAGCATCTCTAAAATAATCATGTCGGATACCTAAAAGAAAAAGTTTAATATATTGATTATTTATTGAATAGATTCAACCAAAAATGTCTGCTACCCTTTCAGCAGGGCTTAGAATATTACAGCAGTATCCTGTGCTGGTGGGTGAGACCTGCCCTCAAAAAGGGTATTCTATGTATGACACTAAACTGAATTTGTTGGTGAGGCTATAGTTTTGGACTTTTGAGGAATATGGAGTGCCCCTTCATTGCCATTAGTCCCAGGTTCACTCTGACCTGGAGTGGTAATACGTGTCTAGGTGTCATCGATGGCTCAGAAAATTATTTTTTATTAGATAGTTATATGATATCAAGTATTCCTGTATGCAAATTATTTGTAGTAAGGATAACTTGAAGCTATAGTTGTTTACAAAAGATAACTATTATTAGGGATTTGAAATAATGTTTGCAAACAAATTATCATTAATAGTAGTATTAGATAGATAGGAATACTTGAAATCATTTAATTATTAGTATTAGATTGGAGTACTTGAAACTACTTGATTATTAGTATTAGATAGAAATAAAATTGGCTCATTGGCCTAGTGGGTAGAATGTTCGCCAATGGTCTGGGAGACCTGGGTTTAATCCCAGGTCACGTCATATCAAAGACTTTATAAATGGTACTTGATACCTCCTTGCTTAACACTCAGCAATATAAGGAACATATCAAGGGTAAAGTGGAGCAATCCAGGGAAAGGAGTAGCACTCTCCCCTACACCTTGGTGTAGTAGCTATTGAAAAGGAAGCCTTCTGGTCGCCCTTGACTACAATCACCAACTTATTAGATAGAAATACTTGAAGCCATACAGCTGTGTGCAAATTCTTTTGTATTTACTTAAGAAACAACTATACAAATGTACACTAAAATGCAATTCTCTAATCTTTAGATCTAAAGTTACCCTGAAAATGTTGACATGCTGTTAAAATCCATCAATAATTATGTTGCTGTTACAATTTTGTTCTTGAGTTTTAAGAAACTGGATATGCCATTTCTATCATTGTATAAGGAAAAAGGAAGTACTGGTTCTATCATTGTCATTTGTCAGTAAAAAAATTAGTTGCATTAATTGATAGTTATTTGGCATGTAGTATAGAATTCAAATAAATGTTAAAATGGCTGGAAATATACTGTGCGTCAACTCTAATTGACAGATAATGACCTTAAAGAACAGCTGAATGTTTGGCTGTCAATGAAGAATTGTAAAGTTAGGAGACTAAAATCCTTTGAGTTGACTGAAAACCAGTCAAAGTGATCGGACCTAATTTTCTATCTATTGTCTCCAACTTACATACAAGATTAGTTATATATATGAAGTGAATGATATTCCCAAAAGAAAATGCATTCCTGTTGTTCAAGATGTTTATACGACTGTGGAACTCTGTCTTGGAATCAAACACTTCACTAGTTTCAAGAGCAAATTGTGACAGTTGCCTTGACAACCCTGTACATTGTAATGTTCTCTTATATTTTTTCCTAAAATTGAAAAATTTTTCCAAACTATTATCTGATGAAGCTCATACCGAATAAAATGCGATATATATATATATATATATATATATATATATATATATATGTGTGTGTATATATATAAACACTCTGCCAAATTAGTTTTCATGTCTTATTTCTCATCCATTCTCATTTCAGGATAGAAAAGACATTTTTTTGTTTTTATGCACAAATTATTTTCCTTAATGTTTGCAATTTGTGATTGACTGCCGACTCCGTTATTGCGAAATAGAACCTTTGACTTTAAATTATTGATGCTTTAAATCAATATCTCATCTGACCAACAAGCAAAACATAAACACTGGACTTGTTCCAGTATAAAATCATGGATCAATAACATCATCAAAGAATTTTAGAGAGTTGTTGATCTCAGTGTCTTTTTCTTAGATTGATCTCAGGTCTTTGCCAGCAAAGTGTGTAGGCAGAATCCATGTTTGATTTATTTTTATTTATTTTTTTAGATGAAGCACTGTCATTTACTGTTATTAATTGTGATTAGTATTTTCTTTCATCTTTTTAGATATAGTTGCTTTTTATTCTAACTTGTCGCTATTTCTTTGACAGTAAGAAATAGCATGCATCAGAGTCTTTGATAAAGGAAAGACTCTTTGTAAGGCATGAACTCATATTCCCTTTTACTCTTGGGAACCCTTGTTATGTGTATCAGTTTCTCTATTAACTAAGTTAATAGAGTAATTTGTGTCCAAGAAAGCCTAAATCATACCTGTAATTCATCCTTTACTTTGTTTTAATTCTGCTAACTTCATGTTTGTTCATAATTTATTCTTTTATACAAATCATGGTCAAAATTATTTTCTTTCATTCTTTTAAAAGTTTAATAACATGTTGATAGGAAAATGATTTGATTTGGTTTTATGGCATATCAACCACTGTAGGTTATCTAATGCCTATCCTTTTTATAAATATATATTAAACATGATTTGTAAACATAACATTTTTAAATGAGCCTGAGGTTGTTCTTTTTCAATTATTTCTATCTAATACAAATAATTCTATTACTATTAATCATTTGTTTGCACACAGTTAAATGTTTTTGAGTATTGCTATATATCAATAACAATTCAATTAAACATCACTCATTTGTTTACACACAGTTAAATAATCAAACAGTTCTATTTAGCATGTCAACAACGTTAAATGATTCCAAGTGTTGCTATGTGTCACTAACAATTCAATTAAATATCAGTCATTTGTTTATATACAATTATAGCTTTAAGTAACTATTATTAATACAAATAACTTATAGTTAAATGGCATCAAGTATTCCTATCTAATACAAATCATTTTTAAACAGATCTATTTGACTTATAGGTAGGACCCTAACTGGTACTATCACTTTAGGTCAAAATGGACCTTGAAGTAATGGCAATGAAGTGGTACTCAACACTCCCCAGATCTCCAGAAGTGGAGCCTCACTATCAAATGAAGCTTAGTGTCAAACACAGGATATCCCTTTTTGGAGAGATGTCTTACCCTCTGCAGAGGATACAATGAACATATTCTAAGCCCTGTTGACAGGGAGGTTATAATATATATAATCAAATCAAATTTTCCTAGTGGAAAATGTTCATGGGCAAGTAGCGAGACACCTGTGATTGGGGAAAGAAATAGTTTCATTATGTACATTCCTTGGGGTCAGAAAATATTATTGGTTTGTCTCAGATGTGGAAGAAAGCCAACTCTTTGACTTGAAAGACTTAAGATGCCTGTCATTTTGATGGACATTTCCTAACTATTTATATATTGACTGTCTTTGTTCCCATGCACAGGATACACATACATAGACACACATCATCAAAGAAAATAGATTTGTCAGACAAAATGAAAATATGAAATGAAGCTGTTTGCATTTCACTTAAAGGGAAAGTATAAATTCATCTCTTTTTTCCTGTTATCAGTTAAATATTAAGTCAGACTGGCCATTTATTCTTGGTACCTATCGACAGGGGATACAGTCAGCATACTCTAAGCCCAAATGAGAAGACAGGCATAGAGAGTAAAAGTCAGATCACTTAATATAATTTAAAACTTCCTTCTTTAAAATTTGGTTGATATTGATCCAAAAATGGGAGAGCCTTAGCTGTCTGGACAGATGGACATTTTGTAAATCACAAGATCATACACCGATTATTAGAACTGTTTCTCTCATTGTGGTAGTAATAGCCACCACTATAAGAGGCATTTCTGAAGTAAAGCCTGTAATTCATTTCCCCAGAAATTAGAAGAGATACATGGAACACAATAAAATCATTGGATAGAAAACATTTTCCACATAATCACCACTGCTGGAATGCATTTTTACAAGTGATGTACAAAAACTTGCCTGCTGCACTCATACATATCATTTTAAAAGTCATCATCATCATCATGTCGCGCTGGTAGCACGTATATCCCTGACCCTCGCTCACCACTCCTCCCTATCGTTCATCGCCCTAGGCAGGTCTTCAGGACAACATCCCGTATCCTCACATAGCTGCTGAATGTATATTCGTGCTGGTCATCCTGCTTTTGCACGGCCATGTGTGGGGGTCCATAAGAGTACATCTCTTATGAGTTCGTCCCTGCTTCTCCAGCAGTGTCCTGCATGTCTGGTTCATCTAATTTAAATAGTTTTCATGATAGGAGGCAGGTGGCCGTACAGTTGGTGTCTTGTGGGGTGTTGCCGCCAAGACTTGTTCAAACTTGTTCAAGATTGCACGCAGCATCTTGAACTCTAAAAGTAACATTCCCTATTTTATTCAGTTGTTCTACAATGTCAGAAGTCAGTGTTAGTGGCATGATAGTATGTATTTACCAACCCCTCCACACAAGCAGGATGTAACGTAAGGTTTAATAGCTTTGAATTTAGAGTCTTTTCCTTAGACTGATGGCCAGAGTAAAATTAAAGAGCCCCATCGGCCCTACTATTTACCCATAGCCGACCAAAGGATAGTTGGATTCATACCTTTCCCAAGTGTATTAGTACTATGTGAAATGCAAACTGCCTCATCCAGAGTTTGAACTCTGGTCACCATGTCCATTTCAAATAGTAATAACCCTTATGCCATGGGCACCTCCACTAGTGGTATGATAGTAGAGGTGGAAACTTTCTATTATTAACTCATAGCTTTTTCACAATGTCATCTTAGAAATAGTTGTGTAGCAGCAGCCAAAATGGGATCTAACATGAAAGCATAGCCCAGGTTGCTGAGGCTGTAGAATGACTGCATCTCTGCAGAGGGATAAGATTCCCCCAACAAGTGTCCTCATGGTGAGGCTCCAATAATGCTGGAGATTTGGGGAATCCAGAGTACCCCTTCACTGACATTGCTCCCAGGTTCAATCTGGCCTGGAATGGTATCACCTGAGAGGGTCCTATCTATGGGTCAAATAGAACTGTTTGACAGTTAAACTGAATGCAAACAAATGACTTAGGCTCAATTGAATGTTTTTAAAAAGAACTGTTTGATCATTTAGCTATTCTAAATCATATATATTCAATATATAAGTATAAAGATTTGGCTTTAAGTAAACTAACATGGTTGATATGCCATAAAAACCAACCAAACCAAATCATATATATTTGATATGTATATTGAAGGTTTGGCATTAAATAACCTACTAATGTTGATATGCCATAAAACCCAACCAAAGCAAATCCTATATATTTGATATATATGTATAAAAAGGATTTGGCATTAAATAACCTACAATGGTTGATATGCTATAAAACCCAACCAAACCAAACCTTACATGAAAGCAGAGATGTGACAGTGAATTACCCTCTATGGAAAAATTGTACCCATTAAGTAAATAGTAAGGCAGACTGGATTCTTTAGCCTTTGTAGAAACCCAGTTACAGATCCATAAGTAAAAGTAAAGTAAAGTTGGCAACCTTAGTCAAGGGTAACCTGAAGGCTCCCTTTTCAATAGCTACTATACCAAGGTGTCAAAGAGGGCACTACTCCTTCCCTGGATTGCTCCACTTTACTCTTGTTGCTTACCTTATAATGCAGAGTGTTAAGCAAGGAGGTATCAAATACCATTTTTTGAGTCTTTGGTATGACTGGATCTAGGATTGAACACCAGTCTCCCGGACCATTGGTGAACACTCTATTCATTAGGCCAATGGCTTGGTACACTAAGTAAAGTTGGCAACCTTAGCCAAGAGTGACCCGAAGGCACCTTTTTCAATAGTTACCACACTGAGGTGTAGGGGAGGGTGCTACTCCATTCCCTGGATTGCTCCACTTTATCCTTGATCTTTACCTTATAATGCTGAGTGTTAAGCAAGGTGGCATCAAGTACTTTTTGAGTCTTTGGTATGACTCGACTTGAGATTGAACCCCAGTCTCCCGGGCCATACTCTCTCAAAACTGATAGATGCCATAACATAATCACTAGAGTGAATAAAAGTTGAGATTTTAGTTAAACTGCAAGTACAAGTCACTTAAATTTAGACTCTTGCCATTTCCAAAGATGACCCTCAAGAGGATTTTTGCTTGGACACCAAAGTCTCTGACTATTCATTAAAGTTCTGCTAGCAAGAAAAACATGGCCAAATTTACTGTTTGAAGACTGAAAAATTTAAGTCAATCTATTCTGGGTGTGAGGTCAAGACTTGGATTCCAGCTGGTTATTTTACGAACCTTCTTAAAAATTTACACCAGCCATTTACAAATGGTAATTACTATGAGAACAGATAGTTTGGTTTCTTTGTTTAATGGCATATCAACCTTCATGGGTTAATACCAGTCTTCCTTGTAGAAGAACAGTATTAGTACTATTAAACTCAATAGCTTGAGGATAAGGTAGTTTATACCTTCCCCAAGGTTAAAGATACACACACACACACACACACATATATATATATATATATATATATATATATATATATATATATATATATATATATAAAAAACACCTGCCGTAGTGTGATAGTTATAAGATTTATGTTGGAGACAGTTTATGACTGGATTGAGTTCAAATCTCATCAGTGCCAGCTAATCATACACTGAACTAATTTGAATTTAGTAAATGTTTAGTTGGGGTACTAAGGTATAAAATGTTGTCTTTTATTTAGCAGCTTTACAGTTGGTTAAATGACATTACAACATTTTATAGGCAATAGTGATGTAAAAATGAAGATTCTCTTGTTGGAATTTAGGCCACCAAGGTATACTTACTTCTGGGTGGGGACACAAATACAAGCTGCTTGGGTTCTAAGGGTTAGTAAAAGATATATCTAAAAAAAAATCTAAAGTGGATTGTCATTTTCTAAAAATATTTAAAATACCTTGAATTCTAATGTTGAATTGGAAAATCATTTTTTTTTTTCCCTTGGTGTTGTTACAAGAAACTGATTTTCATGGATACCTATGTTGCTTTTGATTTCATTAATTTGAATTAGGATATTATATATAACAATCATATTGTGTTTTATGCAAAAGGAGATGCTTTTGGTATTGGATATATTATTTTGTATATGACTTCTCACGAAATGTAAAATAATCTGTGTATGCATGTTTTGAATCTCAATCCATTGAAACATGCACATTCATAAATGCTGGTATGCAAGCATGTTCTTTGAAATAAGCAGACATTATAATCCAAGGTTTCTTAAAATAAAACATGAGGTGGGCTTAATTTTCATTTTTGTTTTTTCAGAGCATGAAAAATACCCTTAAAATCCTTTAAAATCCTCCTTTCATGTTCTTTTATTTCTATCAAAATGACCAAACTCTTTGGATTTGTTTAGATTTCAAATGTGAACCGCCTCATATTTCAAAGAACTTTTTCTTCTGATTTATGACTTTAATATTTCTTTCAGTTGCAAATGAAACCGTCTTTTATCTATCTGAAGCAAAATTGTGGCAGAAAAAGTTCTTTGAAAAGTAATATGGAGAAATTTGCCAACCAAATGATAACATATTCATCATGTTCTTTTGTTAATTCAATCTGGATGCAAGAAAAAGTTCTTATTTTGTTTTTAGTCTTTAGTCTAATGAACATGAGCTGTTCTTTCTTTATCATGAAATTTTTCTCTATATATATGCTTCTGGTGAATATAATATCCCTATTCTGTCACATTAATTCCTGATCACTGACAGTCCTTTTCTAGCTGATTTTCAGTGCATTTCTCTCATAAAATCATTAGCCATACAATTATATTATACATGTTATGTGTCTATTTTTTCAGTAACACATTAATTCCTGACCACCAACAATCAGTTTCTTCTTGAGTTTAATGCATTTCTATCATAAAATAATCAGTTGTACATGTACAATATATATAAAATAGCCCTATTTTGTTTGTAACTCATGCACTCATTCCTGGCAACTGATAATCTCTATTCCAAATTCACAACATACAGATATTAGCAATATATTTACATCATATTTAATAAATATAGTATCCCTATTCTGTCATTAACATTTATACTAATTCCTGACCTCTGACAATGCCTTCCTTCCTGATTTTCAATGCATTTCTGGAACTGGGGGGACATGAGTGAGACAAGCTATTGTGTGGATGGAGAGCAAGAAAACAACCCCAAAATATAAGAGGCATTAAATCTACCCAACACATTGTGTTTATTATCCATTTCCACAAACTTCCATGGCCTCAGAAACTGAACAGAGAGAATAAAACAACAGAAGCTCCTACATTTGAGGCAAGTTGTTTTCTTGTGTTTCTCCTCACCCACCTGATGATCAGCCTTTACTGACATAGCTGTTGTCAGGGACTTTTACTCTTGTAATAATTGCTATATTTATTTTCTTTACAACTCCATCTTAACTTATACCACACATCTTAGACTGACCACCATATCTATTCCAACCCAAAAGCCTATACAAAAACAAGGGACGTAACTAAGTATTTACAACTATCAAGTTAGATAACTTGGGCTTCAACAATATTTACTAGTCTAGTTTGCCAAGTAAGAATCATGTATAATTATTATTACAGGAGGCACTCAAAGTGTAACAGTTATTATTGTTGGAAGTGGACTCTGCTACCTGAGTTCAAGTCCTGAATGAGGCTGTTTGCATTTTACATTGTATTAATACCCTTGGGAAAGGCATGAATCCAATTATATTTTCCCTCCAATGATGGGCGAATAGTAGGACTGCTTGGACTCTTTAACCATATTATGGTAAGCAGTTTAGGAGAAGGAAAACTGACTTCAAAGTAGTTGTAGATCTGGTGTTGGATAGGCTCCACCAAGCACATCCATGACCAAACCAGGTTACAGGATGTCTTTTTTAAGGCATTCCTTAAACCTAAACACTGCTTAGAGTACTTAGTGAGAATCAAACTCACTTTTCAGTGTTGATTGGTCTGTGAAATAAACTTGTTAACCATTACACCTTGACAAGTCGTTTGTATGTGTACCTGTTAGATTTTATATTTTCACATCAATTTGTTTTTTGTTTTTGTTTTTTTTTTTTTCTTTCTTTTTTTTCCCCTAACCTCAGAATCTTAATTCGTTGTGTCCATCCATTTATTGGTCTTTCTGTAAATCAACTTTACTTGACCACTTGGAAGTTTATCCGACCATGTTATGTTGCCCTATCAACATTTTCTTGATTTAGCTTTTATTTTTGCCTCACTAGAAAAATAAATAAATAAATAAAAGTGACAAAAACAATTTTAAAAAAGAAAGAATAAATAAAAACAAAAAAATAAAGAAAACATTTTTTTTAATCTTCGAATTCATTTTATAAAGAGATTTAAACTTTTTTTTACAAATATAACAGAATTATTTTTTTCTTCTTTTACTAGCATTCGTCAAAAATGATAGGATTATTTATATATGGCTCTGCATGTCTATCTCGCATTTTTGGCTTGGCTTCTTTGTTTAATTCCATATCAACATTTGTGGGTTATTTAATGCCAAAGCCATCTTTGTTGAATAGTAATGGTACTATTCAATCCATAGCAGTGGTGGGGGTAATGGAGGTTTATGCTTTTCTCATCAAATTCCTTTTGGGAGGTGAGGAGTCTCATCCAGAAATGGTTTTTCGCATTAAATAACCCATAAAGATTGATATGCCATTAAACAAAATAACTATACTAAACCAAATTCCGGCCCCCCCCCTGTTCTGTCAGTGGGGCTTAGAATATGTTGACTGTATCTCCTGTAAAAGAGTAAGAGCCCCTCAAAAAGACATGTCCTTATTATGGTACTAAACTGCATTTGATTGTAAGGTTCTACTTCTGGAGTGCTATCATTACTCCCAGGTCCACTTTGACTTGAAGTGGTTATACAACTAATATTTTCTTTGAATTTTTAATTTTCATTGCAACTCTGGGGGAGGTAGAGTACTTCTTTATTGCCATTATTACCTGGTCCACTCTAACCCAGGGTGGTAATACCAGTTAGGGTCCTATTTATGGGTCAAATAGAACTATTTGAAAATATTTGTATGAGGGAAAAGTTGATTCATATACCTATAAATTTTTATTAAGAATTGTTACTTGAAGCTATAATGGTTTACTAAGGATTATTATTATTTTTAGTTGATTGAAATCATACAAGTGATCAAACAAATGAGTATTATTCGATAGTTAGTATTAGATAGAACCACTTAAAAGGAATATTTGAAACCATCTAAATTTGTATTAATTATTAGTATTAGATAGGAATACTTGAAATTATACAACTGTGTGCAAATTATTTATGTTAAGAATACTTGATATCATATATTTGTGTGTAAAAGAATTTCTTCAGAAAAAACAGCATAAAAATGTAAATGTGCAATGAATATGATTTCCTAACCTTGATTTGCTTTGGTTTGGTTTTATGGCATATCAACCATTGTAGGTTATTTAATACCAAATCAGTTTTTATACATATAAACAGTTCTATTTCAAACAATTCAGTTTAGCATAAGTACACAGTTTATTTTCAATTGACCCATAGATAGGACCCTATCAGGTGCTACCACTCCAGGTCAGAGTCGTCCTGGAAGCGATGGTAATAAAGAGATACTCTGCATTCCCCAAAGCTCCAACATTATGGGAACCTTACCATGAGATTGCTTAGTGTTATATCCAGGACACTCATTGGAGGAGTCTTACCCCTCTGCAGAGATACAGTCAGTGTATTCTACAGCCTCAGCAGACTGGGCCACCTAACCTTGAGGTATAAATTAACCCAAGACTGGTTGACATGCCATTCACAATGTTTATAATGTTTTTGTTTTTTTTCCATGAATTTAATTGAAAGTAGTGATGGATGTGAGGGTATTTGGTAGTTAGAAGAATAAGTGGGAGGTTTGAGGATGATAATTGGGGAGGATGATAGAGAAGAGGGCAGAGGAATTAAGGGGATCTGTGAAAGGGTAATTGTTCAGTAAAATGCAGGAGGAAAAAGAATGAAGGTAATGGAGAAATAGAAGAAAAAATTGGAAGTGGGAGGTACAATGAGAGGAGAGGAAAAAAGCAAGAAAAAAGAGTGGTATAAAGAGATGAGGAAAAGAAAAAGTCCATGGAGAATGAGATTATGTAATAAAATAAAAATCTTGGGAAAAGTAACAAGAAAGAGAAAAGATAATCAGATATGGGTGGGGAAAGAGTGAGAGAAGAGGTAGAAGAGAGAGGAAAAGAGGTTAGGAACTGAGTAGAAGAAAAAGAATTGGAAAAAGAGAGAGTTGAGAAGAGGAGAGAGAGACAGAAGAAGAAAAAGCTGGATATTCATAAAAGTAGGAGGTTGTGTTTGATCATGTGACAGCAATTGAGATGCCTGGATAAAGGTCATGCTTGTCCTGAGGCCATCCTTGTCATGGGTCACTGCATCTTTCCTCTTCAAGTTTAGAAATACTGAGGCTATTTTACTTTTTTTTTAATCTTTGTTTATTTATTTATTTTTTTTGACTACCACTCAGATGGTAGCAAATGTCAGGAGACATTTATTTCCCAATAAACAAAGAATGTCATGTTCTAGAAACCTTTGGTGTCGAAGACAGTATATTTTGGTGGCCTCTTCACAAAACGAAGCAACTTTGATGAGTTAGTATTTTAATACTACTTGTATATTTTTCCAGGGTGTGTGTGTGTGTGTGTGTATATATATATATATATATATCAAGTAAATAGAAGCTTCAAAGTTTTTCAGAAGTTTTTCTTTTTCAATCAATATGGTTTCATAGACTGTTTTTGATTTACACATGTACATGTGGGTAAATCTCTCACCTTATGAGTATATCTATCAACAAGCATACACCTGCATATACACCTATCAATGTGCATATACCTTTGGGTATGTGGGGATTAAAAAGAAATAAAAAATAAATAAATGCAAAAAGTAATGGCTTCTCAGATGGCTGCTGGTAGGATGTGAAATCGACACATGCCTAAAAAATAGGGGGTTGCTGGCGCTAAGGAGAATCTCTCTCATTAAGCTTTTATCACCTTGCCTGAACAGACTTTTTTCTCTTGGCTGCAAGTAGGGAGCACACATGCTGACTGGGTCCTGCCTGGGGCCTCGCAGTGCACCACATGATTCACCCTCAAACTTGTAATTGTCAAAAATTATTCTATAATATACTCCAATGCCTTGTTTAAGAAATGTAACTATTTTTGCTGGTTTGGGAGAGGGTTTTTCACTACGGAATAGTTGTAAACCTCAAAATAAAGTTTGAGTCTTGAGTATGCTTGTCTTTTTCCTTCTGTCCTTAATTCTCTTACAGCTTCAACAGATAAAAAGAAAACAAGTGAATGGAGTAAGAAGGAGGAAAAAGAGTTGGATACAAATCTCAGAACTTCAAAACCAAAACTATCAATTAACCAACATGACAAAAATAAACTCTTATACTCCATAGGTATATCTATTAACATCTAATTTTTTTCATCATACAACGTGTGAAAGCACGTGCGATACTCTGTCCTCATCAGCCGCCAACCAGGTTTGGTTTGGTTTCTTTGTTTAATGGCATATCAACCTTCATGGGTTATTTAATGCCAAAGCCATTCTCCAAGAGGAGAACAGTGGTGGTGCTATTTAACCCATAGCTGGGAGGATAACGGGTGTTCATACCTTTCCCAAGGGTATTTGTCTGAAAGTGAACATAATAACGCAACTGGAGTTTGAACTCGCGTGCTACGATTTTGCAGACCATCGCTTCAACCATTACACCACGAGGACATCCCCCCAGCCAACCAGGGTGATGACACAGTTTCTGTAGCTCAAGGCGGTACTGCCACTCCTGGTGCGACCAAGCATGTACATGCATGTATATTTGTAACTTTGATAAGTTAGTATTTTCATACTATTCATTTATTTTCCAGGAATAATATATATATTTTACTAGGCCAGTGGCCAATGAGTAGAGGTTTGCTAATGGTCCAGGAGACTGGGGTTCAATCCCAGGTCAAGTCATACCAAAGACTCCAAAAAATGGTACTTGATTCCTCCTTGCTTAACACTCAGCATTATAATGTAAGGATCAAGGGTAAAGTGTAGCAATCCAGGGAATGGAGTAGTGCCCTCCCCTACACCTTGGTGTAGTAACTATTGAAAAGGTAGCCTTTGGGCCACCCTCGACTAAGGTTGCGAACTTATATACTCATAGGTATATCTATTAACATCTATGTACATGCATGTATATTTGTAACTTTGATAAGTTAGTATTTTCATAATATTCATTTATTTTCCAGGAATAATATATATATATATATATACCGCACTAATTCCAGCTGTCAATACCTCAAATCAAATTTGTGCCTCTCCTCTAAATACAGAAAAATTCTAACTGAAAACACCTCTTTATTACACAAAACAAAAAATAAACAAAAACTCCAAATTCTTGATGTTCTGTATAATAAGATTAACACACCTTCCTTAAGCAAGATCAACTTTGACTATAGCAGCCGCATTCTAAAATCCTTATAGCACATTTCCTGCCAACTCTTCCTCATACTCCTTCTTTTCTTCCTTAATTCTCCTCCCACTTATTTTTCCTCTGAATCTTTATATAAATGTAATTGTGTGTGTGTGTCTATATATATATAATTTACTGAAAGAGGAAAACAGCAACTTGAAAGTTTTTAAAGTTTTTCTCTTTCAAATTTAAGCTATTATAGACTGTAAATAAATGTCACTGAGATATATATATATATATATATATATATATATATATTAAGATGCATGTACATGTTGGTATGTCTGTGAATGTACATATAGGCATATCTATCAATATGTGTGAACATCCATGAACATAGAGGTATATCTGTCAACATGTAATATTGTCAGTTGGTTCACCTTTGAGGAGAATGTCCTTTTAGAACTTTTGCTTTGTTTGTTGAATGGCATATCAATGTTCATGGGTAATTTGATGCCAAAGCCATCCTTGTAGTAGGAACAGTTAAGTCTAAAAGTAAATATGATAAAACTGGAGTTGAAACTTGTTAACTCCAATGTCACAGTCCAGCATGTTAGTCACTAAACCACTTGGACTCCCCCCTTGAACTAATGTCTCGTCTGCAACTGGCTTGTGATAAAAAATTCTGCTCTCTCACAGTTTCTCTGGATGCTTGCATTCATTATTCTTGGTTAAAAAAAACAACCCCAAAACAAAATAACGCCAACTGTCTTTTTTCTTTTTCTTTTATATGTTGTTACTCTGATCATGCTCCCACAGTCTTCTTCATTTCTGGTCATATATAAAATTTCCACTCACATTTAACTTCACTTTTCTTTTTTGGGACACATGATTTGGTCCAGGCACCCAGGTGTATGAGGGCAGAAATTGACAGGCAATGAGAGAGCAGCAGGTGTTCTTTGGAAACCCTTGGTGTCCAGCATTTCGGACAAGAAATTGGATTAGCATTACACTATGAAACCTACTACTTTCTGTCTTTAAACTTCATAATGTATTCAAGACAATGACTAAACTGTCCAAATGTGAGAAAGCAAGTCTTTATTCTGCGTTTAAATTGCTGTGGTGTGGTGGTAATATGTATTGGTAATATGATGCGATCATCCAAACAGTTATCGAGAAAATCACTGCTGTGTTGCATTGGATGAGTCCTTATATAGATGTTAACTCATGCATATTCATATATCCAATAACTCATGCATACTCCTATACAATATCAACATAAGGATTTGAATCTGTGCATGCACACTCCTTACATAACAAATGGCTACTGACACAAAAGATACATGAAGCAATGCATATTCTTTGCTTTTGTAGTCCAGTCAGCTGAGGCTGTAGAATATATTGACTGCATCTCTGCAGATGGATAAAAGACCCCCTTCCCCAATGAGTATCCTGGATATGACACTAAACTGCATCTGATGGTGAGGCTCTAGTCCTGGAGCTTTGGAGAATGTGGAGTAGTCCTTCATTGCCATTACTCCCAGTTCCACTCTTTACTGTAGTGGTAGTACCTGTTGAACCATTTTTTGTCCTGGAAACTATTAACTGTGTGCAAATAAATGATTGATATTAAATTTAATTATTAGCAGTTGATAGCAATGCTTGAAGCCATTTAATTGTTTGAAAAAAGAATTATGAGATTTAGATATTCATGCTCGAAACCACTTAACTGTGTGTAAACAAATGAGCTCTGTCTTGTTAAAAAAAAATCCCTACAAACTATTCACATATATATATATATATATATATATATATAAAAACAAGATTTGGTATTATGTAACTATCAAAGGTTGACATCCTATTAAAATAAATAACCTAACCTAATCTTTGCTTGCCCCGTTGGCTGAGTTGTATAATCGCCAACTGCTTCTCTGCAGAGGGATAAGACTCCCCACAATGAATGTCCTGTATATGATGCTAAATAATCTTATGCTGAGGTTCCAGTAATGCCATCACTCCCAGGTCCACTCTGGCCCAGTGTGGTAGCACCTGATAAGCCCCTATCTATGGGTCCAATCAAACTAAACTGTTTACATAGGCTAAACTTAATTGTTTGAAATAGAACCATTTATATGTATAAAGATGGATTTGGCATTAATAGCCTACAGTGGTTGATGTGCCATAAAACCAAACCAAACTAATCTTTGCTTCAGGTATATCTACAGATATAGGTAGATGCATCTGTTGTATCATTCTCTCATGATATTCATTGCCCAGTTGGCTGGAGCTGTAGAATACACTGACTGCATCTCTGTAGAAGGGTAAGAGCACCACCCCCACCCACCCGAGTATCATGGATATGACACTAAACAATCTGATGGTGAGATTCCAGTAATTCTGGAGCTTTGGGGAATGCAGAGTACCCCTTCATTGCCATCACTTCCAGGTACAGTCTGGCCCAGAGTGAGAGCATCTGTTAGGGTCCTATCTCTGGATCAAATAAGACTAAACTGTTTACTTATACCGAACTGAATTGCTTGAAATAGAACTTTTGACATTTAAACTGTGTACTTAAGCTAAACTGAATTATTTGAAATAGAACAGTTTTGACATTTAACTGTGTGTAAACAAAAAAACTATACATATACTAAACTGAATTGTTTGAAATAAAACTCTTTGACTCAACGGAATAGCTTGAAATAGAAATGTTTTTGACAATTATACTGTGTACTTATGCTAAACTAAACTGTTTGAAATAGAACTGTTTATTTGTATAAAAATAGATTTGGCATTAACCTACAAAGGTTGATATGCTGTAAAACCCCAAATAAACAAATATTATGATATACAATTAAACCTACAATTATTCATTCACCTACATTTTTTTTGCTTTATCAATCATCATTATTGATAATTTTGACTTATATTATCCTTCATCTTCCTCATTAGAGTTGCTTTATTAATCATTATTATTAATAATTTTCAAGGGCATTATCTTTCATCTTCAATTCTAGTTGTTACTTTTATCACAAATCCCTTGTATTGTCACTTCTATGATCATGAGGAACAGCAAGCTTTAGAAACAAGAATAAAGAATCATCTTTTGATGAGACTTGAACTCACAATCCTTTCTGCCTAAGGGAATCTCAGTTTGAGAGCATGGATGATTGCATGAAGCATATAAAGCAATTTAATATGCCTGTCTCTGATTGGTTGGTGCCATATTTATTGTTATCATTTTAAACACAATGTTAAGAGTATATTTTTATTATTATTTAGATGTGTCAGTCATTATTATTAATAATGATAGTATCTCTCATCTTCATAATTCAATATAGCTTTTATTTATGATAAAAAGCAACTATAATTTGAAAGATAAGTTATAATAGCAGTCAGAATCATTAACAATTAGCCATGGAAATTCCTTTTTTATTGAACAGTCTTTTTTTGTAAACAACTTAATTAAAGATCTATTGTTTCCATTTCTTTCTCTGTTTTTTCTTCCTCATTCCATTCCATTGAAGCAGATGATAAGCATCTGATGTACATTATCACTTTCTTTTTTTTTGTATTATTTTTTCAGCACAGTCAGCTGGGACTGTAGAATACATTGACTGCATTTCTGCAGAAGGTTAAGATCCCCACCCCAACGAGTGTCTTGAATATGACACTAAACCATCTAATGATGAGACTCCAGTCCTAGAGCTCTGGGGGATTATGGAGTACCCCTTGATTGCCATTGCTCCCAGGTCTACTCTTATCTGGACTAGTAGTTTGGTTTTATGGCAAATCAACCATTGTAGGTTATTTAATGCCAAATCCATTTTTATTCATATAAACAATTCTATTTCAAACAATTCATTTTAACATAAGTACACAGTTTAAATGTAAAAAACAGTTCTGTTTCAAACAATTCAGTTAAGCATAAGTATGCAGTTTAAATGTCAAAACAACTCTATTTCAAATAATTCAGTTTAGCTTAAGTACACATGTCAAACAGTTCTATTTAACCCATAGATTAAACCCTCTCAGGTGCTCCCACTAAGGGCCAGAGTGGACCTGGGAGGAATGGCAATGAAGGGGTACTTCTCATTCCCACAGCTCCAGCATTACTGGATCTTCATCGTCAGATTGTTTAGTGTTATATCCAGAGATGCAGTTGGTGTATTCTCCAGCCCAAGCCAAATGGGCTGCTCGGCTAGTAGTAATTGATAGGGTCCCAACTATGGGCCAAATAGAACTGTTTCATCATTTAACAATTTGAAAATAGATTACTGGTGTTAAATTGAACTGTTAGTGTTATATAGCAATAATTGAATCCATTCAACTGTGTGCAAACAAATGAGTGATGTTGAATAGAATCATTAGTGTTGAATGTAAGTACTTAAAACTCTTTAACTGTGGGCTGAAATTGAATTATTTGAATTATATAGTAATATTTGGGACGATTTAACTGTGTGCAAATATAACAATTGTTGTGGAATACTTGAGACCATCTGTGTGCAAAAATTGAATTATTGGTATTAAATCATAAAACTTAGTACTGTTTGTGTGCAAATGAATGAATAGTATTAAATAGAATTATTAATGTTAGATAGCAATACTTGAATCTATCAACTGTGTGCAAACAATAGTAATATTTAATTGTGTGGAAATTACTCTAAAAATTTAAAAATTAACTTACCTACTAACTATTCACTTAGAAATCATATATGTATATTCATTTAAGTGTGTGCAATCAAATAATTGATATTAAATAGAACTGTTTAAACATTTAACTGTGTGCAAACAAAGGCTGATGACAAGTTGAATAATTAGTGTTAAATCACAATACTTGAAACCATTTAATTTTGTGCAAACAAATGAGCTCAGGTTTATTTAAAAATGTTATCTACAAACTATTTCTTTAGGAATCACATATTTGATATATGTATAAACAGGATTTGGCATTAAATAACCCACAAAGGTCGATATGCCATAAAACCTAACCAAACAATCATTTTTCCCCCTTTCCTCTCTGACGTATTGCCTGTTCTTTTTCTTAAATTTCAAAACATTATACTATTAATTTAAATAATTTCATTTAGTTTATTTAAGGTGTATCTCATGAAGCTAGAAAGTTCAACTTTTCAAAGAAAAATGTTTTGCATCTTACAAATTATTAGTTTATTTACTGCTAAATAAAAGATTATGGCAAATATCCTGTCAGTGTTCTAAATCCATAATTTTTGCCAGGTGTAGATACATTACCCAAGTAATGTAGATTACAAGATCATTTCATAATTTTCCTTAATATTGGATTATTCCATAATATTTTCCTTTGCATGGCTTGAAAAAATTATACCATTAATTTGAATAATTCAATCTGATTTGTTTAAAGAATTTTTTATGGAGCCAGAAAGTTCAGCTATTTAAATAAAAATACTTTCTGTCTTATTTGTTATTAGTTTATTTACTTCTAAATAAAAACCGAGAGTGAACATTCTGTAATTGTGCTAATTCCTTAAATATTTCTAGGGGAAAAATTTATGTATGAATTGTAAAGAATAAATCATACTAGATATTGATTCTAATATTTTTGTCAATGAATTAAGTAATTTTTCCTCAATATTGAATAATTCCATAATTTTTTCCTCTGAATAGCTTGGAAAAAACTTATAACATTAATCTAAATAATTAATAACCCAGTTTGTTAAAGACTTATTTAATAGTGCAAGAATATTCAGCAATCAAATAAGATGTTTTGTGTCTTATCTGTTATTAGTTTATTTACTGCTAAGTAAAAATAAGTCGTGGTGAACATCTAAATGTGTTAATTCAATAATTTTATCACAGATCAAAATTTAAAAATGAATTCAATTTTCCTATTAAATGACCCAAAAAGAGTTGATGTGCCATTAAATAAACCAAACCAAATCAGGAGGAATTCCTATGGCATAGTGGTTAAGTGTTGGACTGCAGCTTTGAAGTAAGTAAGTTCAAACACCAGTTACACTCCTAATGGGTAGAGTGTTCACCAATGGTCCGGGAAACCGGGGTTCAATCCCAGGTCAAGTCATACCAAAGACTCAAAAAATGGTACTTGATGCCGCCTTGCTTATCACTCAGCATTATTAGGTACGGATAAAGGATAAAGTGGAGCAATCCAGAGAATGGTGCAGTGCCCTCCCCTACACCTCGGTGTGGTAGCTATCAAAAAAGGAGCCTTCAGGTCACCCTTGACTTTCAGTCTTATTTTTAGGAATGGCACCTTCTTATATCCCTAGCTATGGATTAAGTAATATGACTGTTCCTCTACAAGGAGAGCTTTGGCATTAAATAACTTACAAAGGTTGAAATGCCATTAAACAAAGAAATTAAACCAAACCAAATCTCTTTCTAAAAATTTTATAATGATAGGAAAACAATGGCAATTCTTTTCAGATTGCCCATCTTATAGACATTGTGAAATTGGGTGAAAGTAATTGATAAAACTTTATCATCTCAGATGCAGTACAATGATCCTATAAGTGGAATGATTTTTTTTACAAGTGATCTAGAATAAAACAGGAAAGGAAGGAGAGAAGGGGATGTCATATAAAGTAAGAAAGTGCTGGCAGAAGTTTTAAGATAGTACCATTACTCTTCTTCAACACGGATGGTTTTTACATTGAATAACCTGCAAAGGTTGATATGCCATTAAACAAAGAAACCAACCAACTACACCAAAACAATCTACACTTGTTTACTTCTCTTTCGGTTGAGCTTGGCTGAATGGTTTTAGCAATGAGCAACATGAAGTAATACAGAATAATGTGCATGTAACAGAAGCATTTATAATAATCTCCCTTTGTATGGGGTGGCCTTTTTTTCTTTTATGAATAGGCAAATTAGCTTTTGTTAACATGTTGCATCTAAAGTGCACCTTGGAGCACAAATTAAATGGAACAATTAATTCTAAGAGAAATGAAATTATTGGAATGTTGAAGAAAAAAAATTATTTTTGTATTTTCATTCAAAAGACATTATAGTCTTCTTTCTTTTTTTTCTTTCCTATCAACAGGTTTGTTCTTTTTTTTATTTTTTTTGTTTTTTTGGTAAGAGAGGAGATATTGTTTGGATTAAAATCTTCACTTTTGTTCTACCTACGCAAAATGAATTACAAATCATCATATGTCCTTCTGTGTAAAAGTCTGCAGGATTCAAAAAATAAAAACTTTGTTGAGTATTCAATTTTTAGTTTTCTGAAAGGAGGGCAACTTTTGCACACACCTTATATATGAGGGCAGCTCCAATTTGATAAAGAAAAAAATATGGTTATTGGTAGAAATGTTCAACGTTTACTGTCCTACCATCAACATTTGCCTTTGATTTTATGTCCCAGTGAAATAAGAATATGCATTACTGTCATTAGAGACATGCTTATTGTAATGGTTATCCTCTTTGGAAATAGAAGTGGCAATCCGTGTTCAAATCCTGGATGAGGCTGATTACTTTTCAGTTCACTCTAATGCTGTTAGGAAAGGCATGAATCCATCAGTTTTCCCTTCAGCTTTGAATAAACAACAGGGCAGATAGCTGTAAAGTAAAGTTGGCGACCTTAGTCGAGGGTGATCCAAAGACTCCCTTTTCAATAGCTACTACACCAAGGTATAAGAGAGGGCACTACTCCATTCCCTGGATTGCTCCACTTTACCCTTGATCCTTACCTTATAGTGCTGAGTGCTAAGCAAGGTGGCATCAAGTACCAGTTTTTGAGTTTTTGGCATGACTCAACCTGGGATTGAACTCTGGTCTCCTGGACCACTAGCAAACACTCTACTCTTTAGGCCAATAGCCATACTCTGCATAAAAAATTGATCTTGTGTCACATCTTTCCTAGGGCAGTGGTGTTGACGAAATACTTTCAGTGGGACCTGTAGGCTCTTGTTCATCATTAACAAAAATACACTGACAGTGGTGGAGACTGTGGAAAAATTGTGTTTTGTTGCTGAAAACTTGCTCTATTTAACTGTGATATTGTGCTCTTTGTATGTAGTTTTGGTGGAAATATCCAGATGTCATGACTTTCAGAGCACGCCCACATATAATTCTTATTTTATTTATTTATTTTTTTGCTGAAATTTTCTGTTGTAAAGTTGTATCCTGATTGGTTCTTGTTGTTGCCATGGTGACCACTAGGAAAATAGAAGTAGCCTCTGTAAAAGGCATGGATATCATTATTGAAAATAAATTCATGACTTTTTGTAAACAATGTCATTCCTTTTCCTGGATGAAGTTGAATTTTTCTTATTTTTTAAGAGATTATGTCAGTTGGGTTTTAACTGACTTAAGTTCTCATATGCTTACAATTCTCTCCATTCTACTGCCAATTCTTCATGTCTTTTCTTCTATCATCTTAGTTCTGTCATGTCCTGTCTGCTGCTGCTAAAACTGTTTTTTAGTTGTTTTTTTTTCATGTTTACCTTGAATAGTTCTGGGTATGCAGCTTGACATAAAGTGAAACTAGAGAACAAAGTTCAAGTTTTTGTAGGGTCCATTTGTATTCACTAAAAAATTGACCTTGTGTCACACTGTGTTTGTGGCAGGCAGATTGGGTAAATACATATTCTGACAGAAAAAACAAAAAAACAAATAAGGAGACAAACAGTCAATAATTAAACTAGCTCCCACTATTTGGAAAGGCATGAATCCATTTATCCTTACAAGCTATGGAGTAATAGCAAGATGTTTCAGTCCTTTAACTGAGTAAAGGCAATCCAAGAGAAGGTAACTGACAGCAAAAAAAGAAAACAAGCTGTAATTTGGTTGGTTGTGTTTTATGGCATATCTACCTTTGTAGGTTATTTGATGCAAAATCCTGTTGATACATATAAATTAGATATATATAATTTGTTAACTAGTTGTTTGTAGATAACAATTTTGAAACAAGCCAGTTCTCATTTGTTAGTACACTACTGAACACTTTCAGATATTGCTATGTGATATAAATTCAATAGTCATTTGTTTGCATGCAGTTAAATGGTTTCAAGTATAGTTAATGATTGAATTGTTCCATAGATGGGACCCTAACAGATACTATCACTTTGGTTCAGAGTTGACCTGGGAGTAATAGCAATGAAGAGGTACTCCCCATTCCCCAAAGCTCCAGGACTGGAGCCTCAGAATTAGATGGTTAAGTGTCATATCTAGGACACTCATTTGTCAGGGTGGGGGTCTTACCCTTCTGCAGACTTGTAGTCAGTGTATCCTACAGCCTCAGCCAATTTGGCTGTAGGATTTGAATGGTCAATAATTAAACTAGCCCCATGAATGTTTTTTCCTTCTTTCCCACACCTTAATCTGTAGAGATACAAGGTAGTGTAACTATTCTCACCAAGAAAACAGAATTAGTGTTTGAATTCACCTTCTAAAACCTTTTGATGATTATTACCCCACTTTATTCATGACCATAAGTAAAAGTTGGTGACCTTAGTTGAGGCCAACCTGAAGGCTTCCTTTTCCTTACCTACAACACTTAGGTGTAAGGGAGGGCACTACTTGTTTCCCTAGATTGCTCCATTTTACCTTTGATCCATACTTTATAATGCTGAGTATTAAGCAAGGCAGCATCAAGTACCATGTTTTTGAGTCTTTGGTATGACGCAACCTGGGATTGAACTCCAGTCTCCTGGGCAATTAGTCTAGTGGGTAGAGTGTTTGTCAATGGCTCTGAAGATCAGGTTACAATCCTAGGTCAAGTCATATAAAAAAAAAATGGTTGTTGGATTGTTTGGGGAAGGGTTATGAGTACAAGCTGTCTACAAATTGCTGGCAAGTACTTATAGACTTGTCTATTTGTAACAGCAGGAGATTGGCCAATCAGAGATGACAAGAGCATATATGAGAGGGGTAAGTTATGCCCAGGATTAAAATGTATTGCAGCTTTTGTACTGACAAGACGTACCTTTCGTATTAAAAATCCCACAACTGGATGACAAGATAGCTTCCCAAATTTTGACAATTGTACTTGATGCTGTCTTGCTTAACACTCACCATTATAAGATAGGGATCAAGGGTAAAGTTGAGCAATCCAACCAAAGGAGTAATGCCCTTCCTTGCACCTCAGTGTTGTAGCTATTGAAAAAGGAGCCTACGGGTTGCCCTTCAGTTGGCTGGGGCATACTCTAATTGCATTTCTGCAGAAGGGTAAGACCCCACCCCATGAGTGTCCTGGATATGACACTAAGCAATCCAATGGTGAGGCTCCAGTAATACTGGAACTTTGGGGAATGTGGAATACCCTTTGATTGCCATCACTTCCAGATCCACTCTGCCTCAGAGTGGTAACACTTGATAGGGTCCTCTCTATAGGTCAAATGCAATTGTTTGATATTTAAACTGATTGCAAACAAATGACATGCTAAATTGAATTGGTAGAAATAGAATTGTTTGATCATTTAATTGTGTGTATCTGCAAAATATATTTACAAATCATATATGTAATATATATGTATAAACATGATTTGGCATTAAATAACCTACAATGGTTGATATGCCATAAAACCCAACCAAACCAAATCATATATATTTAATATATATGTATAACAGGATTTGACATTAAATAACCAACAATGATTGGTATGCCAGTAAACCAAACCAATCTTTCCTCCCAACCCAATATCAGACTACCAACTATCATCAACACAGCAACCATTGGTGACTATGTTACAACATTTTCTCTTATTAACCTAGTAAAATAACAAACATCAAACAAACTCACTTTTGGCCCCCTCTTATATTTCAGCCAGAAGGATTTATGACTCAGGATAATCTTTGAGGAGTTTCAATCCATTTATATTTATAGGAATTGTATCAGATTGCATGAAAAGAACCTTCTATGAATGTCTCAGAACTTTGCACGTGCTTCATGTTTAAAATGGGAGGATTTTGGAAAAAATACTTGAAGGATTTGAATCCATGACTGTTATTCCTGCACCAGATTCCCAGAGCTGCAAATATGGATAGAATTTGGATTAAGGCAATGGGAAGAAGAGGGAGGGCTTTTTTTGTGTTTGTGGGTGGTTATTTGTTTTGAAAGAATCCTTCTTGTCATTTTTTCTTCTTTAGATCAGTTCTTAAACTTTGTTCTTTTTCTTTCTTGCACTTTCTTCTCTTATCTTTTTCTTTTTTCCTTCCTTCCTTTTTCTTTCTTTCTTTCCTTCCTTGCTTCTATTTATCTTCTTTTTTTTTTTACTTTTCTTTCCTTTTCTGTCTCTTTGCTTCTTTTTTGATATTTTTCTTTTTCACTTTCCATTTCTTTTTTTTATGTTTCTCTCTGCATCATTTTCTATGTTTCTCTTTGCTTATTCTTATTGCTTCCTTTTCTCTCTTTCCTGTTTCACTTTATATCTCTTTTTTCCCTCTGTATATGTGTCTATCTCTCTCAGCTTCCTTTTCTTTTTTTTACTCTTTCCTTATTCTCATTGCTTCATTTTCTTCTCTCTCTCCTTCTAATTTCCCCTCTTTTTCTTTTGCCTTTGGTGATATTGAATGAAGGAATGGCTATAATCTGTGCGTTTGTGCAACCAGTGAGATAATCCAAACCCACAAAAGAAACCTGGAAAGGAATGAGCTGATATCAAGAATTACAACTGAAACAATAGACATATGAAACTCTTGCAGTCCACTTGTTTGTTGTTTGTAAATCATAACTGACAGAAAGACTAACCCTGCTGGTTTTAGTCAGAGTTGCAGTAGCAATGGACTGGGGGGATATAGTGGAGAAGGGGTCGGTGACAAAGCAAAAGACAATGGTTATTGGTTGTTGGCTTAGTTTATTGTCTTTTGAAGTTATTGTCAGGATTATTCTTTTTTTACTAACTTAAAGGACGCCTTTGTAGCCTTAAGTTTACTGCTAATTCATATTCTGTATACAAAATTTATATTATAAATGATTATCTATATATAAAGGGAGTATTCAAACATTTTTTAGACTGTTTTATAATCAGTGACCAAAGTTGATAATGAGTTTCTTAGAAAAACCTTTTGCCCAGTACATGGTGACATTAATTTGAAAGTTCTAAGTTGATTAAAATAAGATAAAAAAAACTTCACAAATACTGATAAGCTTATCACACATTGTGTACCAAAATGTATTACTATTTGTCATGCTGACATTGTTTGTAAAGACAGTATCTACAAGATACATTATCATCATCAGTTCTATTGGCAGTTGTTTTAATCTTCAAAAGAAAATAAATATTAAATTTGTCCAACAATAACACTGTATCTTTGCTCATGTTTGTAGACTTGCTTCGAGAATTTTCTTTTATCTTTTTCAGCCCAGTTGCCTGGGGCTGTAGAATACACAGACTGCATCTCTGCAGAGGGGTAATCCCCCCCCCCCAACAAGTGTCTCAAATATGACACAAAACCATCTGATGGTGAGGTTCCAGTTTTGAAGCTTTGGGGAATGTGAAGTACCCCTTTATTGCCATTACTCCTATGTCCACTCTGACCCAGAGTGATAGCACCTGATAAGGTCCTATGTATACGTCAAATAGAACAAACTCTGTGCAAACAAATGATTTATCCTAAATTTTATTGTTAGAAACAGAACTGTTTGATCATTTAACTGTGTGCAAACAAATGACCTATGCTAAACAGAATTGTTTGATCATTTAACTGTGTGTAAACAAATGACTGATGTTTTAATTGAATTGTTAGTGATGGCAATATTTGGAATCATTTACCTGTGTGCAAACAAATGAGTAATTTTGAACAGAATTATTAGTATTAAATAGCAATACTTGAAACCATTTAACTGTGTGCCTAAATTTGAAGTACATATTAGTATAACATAGCAATACTTGGAACTATTTGTCTGTGTGCCTAAATTGAAGTATTGGTATAACATAGCAAACAGTCATTTTAGAAATTCTTTTGATTGTATAAAATTCTTTTGATTGTATAAAAGCCTCTTTTCTCTTTCTCTTGGATTCCTTTTGAGAAATTAAAATTTTTAAGATAAGTCCTGATACAGATCCTATATAATTATTATCAAGTTGCAAATTGGACTGGAAATAACTTTATTCTCTTAGTGTATTTTAATGCTATTGCACCAATGAAAACTTTACTATACACACATTTGGAGATATCTCAAAGCAGATGTATAATGAGGCATATGTCACAGAGGAAAAAATGAACTAATTAACATGTAGTTAAGAGATTTATTTTGAATGAACATAATTTCAGCTTTGTGATTTTGAGAAGTGATGTAGAATTATCTAAAGAGACACATACTATGAATAATTCCAATAGAAATCTCGATATGTGACATTTTAGACATGGGTTGTTTCCTGGTTTGGTGAAAATTGAATCTTTAAAGAAAACAATAAAATTGGCCAATAAAACCCTTTCTCAAGTATTATACAAAGTGACTGAAGTTGATAACAGAGGCAGAGAAAAGTGGGAGGAAATAGAGTAAGGAAAGAAAAAGAAGTGGGGGGAATGAGACAAAGGAGGAAAAAGTAAAAGAAACAGAGGAAGAGAAAAGATAATGAGAAAATCAAGTGAGTAAGCTAAAAAGTGAGTGGAAAGAATGATAGGAAAGAAAGAGAAAAGGAGGGAGGAAAAAGTCTAAAATGAAAATCTCTGACTTGTACCTTTTAACAAGATAAAGTTTCAATAATTGTTTAGAAGAGTTTTATATTCATGTTTCTTCCCACCTTTGGTTCACAAATGATCCATCAGTGGACAAAAATCAGATTATGATAATCTTAATATCAATTCCTCTACTTATAAATATAATTATGATGATTTTAACAATTATTTTGAATGTGAACTAAATCAGAGTACAGGGAGAAATTAGCACATGTCTTTCCCAGCTAGAGTTCAGACTTGATTAACTGATTGAATTTTGCTTACTGTTATATAAAGAAGTACAAGTGGTACAAAGATTTTTATCTAAGAAAATGGGCTCAGTAAACCAAGTCCAAATTCTGGTTCAGATTCAGTTTCTTTGTTTAACAGCGTGTCAACCTTCAGGGTACTTAGACCATCCTTATAAAATAGCTCAGTCAGCTGGGGCTGTAGAATATACCAACTACATCACTGCAAAGGGTTAGGATCACCCCCCCCTATAAACCAGTGTTTTGGATATGATTTTAAACCATCTGATGTTGAGGATCCAGTCCCAGAGCTCTGGAGGAGGTGGAGTACTCCTTTATTGCCATTACTTTCAAGTCCACTCTGATCCAGAGAGGTAGTACCTGATAGGATCCTATCTATAGGTCAAATAGAATTGTTTAATGATTTAACTGTGTGTAAACAAATGACTGATGTTAAATTGAAGTGTCAGTGTTGCATTGCAATACTTGAAACCATTTAACTGAATGCAAACAAATAAGCTGTGGGTTGTTTAAGAATAATATTACCTATAAACTATTTGTTTACAAATCATATATATTTAATATATATATATATATATATATATATATATATATATATGTATGTATAAATAGGATTTGGCATTAAATGACCTACAAGGGTTAATATGCCATAAAACTCAAGCAACCCAACCCACCCTGGTAGAAGGACAGTAGTGACACTATTTAACCCTTAGATGAAAGAATAAAGTAGTTCAGACCTTTCCAAAGAATATCAGACTGAAAGTGAACACAATTAAAATCCATTGGAAATAATTTCTACTATAAAAATATGTTGATTTGATTTCTTTGTTGAATGGCATGTTAACTTTTGTGAGTTATTTAATGCCAAAGCCATCTTTATAGAAGGACAATTGGGGTATTTAACCCATAAATGGGAGGATAAGGGAATTCAGACCTTTTTCAAGGGTATTAGTGTGTAAAGTGAATAGAATAGCATGACTGGAGTTTGAACTCACTTACTATGATGATGCACTCCTACATGTTTGCTGTTATACCATGATGCCTCTCTCCACCATGAAGCTGTTTACATTACATTTTGCATTAATGTCTTGGGGAATGGCATATATCCATTTCTTCTCCCTTCAATTATGTGTAAAATTGTTGGAGAGACTGGATTTTCTAGTTTTGGTAGGTTTTAGTTTTAAAGAAAAAACTGAATTCAAAACCTGCTGAGTTTTGTTTGAAAGAATCTATGGAATACTGATGCACCATTATCAGCTCATTCAAAAAGTGTAGTTGATTCTACGTAAGCTTTCACCACTATAAACAAATCACCTGTTTAGTTCATTTCCTTAATCAATAGTCATCATACTATTATACCATACTTTGTTCCTGGATATGTAAATACTGATTTAATACACACACACATCAACCCATTCAGTTACGGCTGAAGAATACACAGACTGTAAAACCCCACCCCAACAAGTGTTCTGGATATGACACAAAATCATCTGACAGTGAAGTTCCAGTTTGGGAGCTTTGGGGAATGTGGAGAACTGGTTCATTGCCATACTCCCAGGTCCACTCTACCAACTGATAGAGTCCTATCTGTGGGTCAAATGGACATTTAAACTCTTTGCAAACAGATGATTTATGCTAAATTGAATTGTTAGAAATAGAACTTTTTGATCATTTAACTGTGTGTAAAATAAATGACTGATGTTTAATTGAATTGTTAGTGATACATTGCAATACTTGGAACTATTTAACTGTGTTCAAAAGAGTGAGCTTAGGCTTGTTTGAAAAGTTTTCAACAAAATGTTGACAAATCGTATATATTTAATATATCTATATAAAGAGTTGGTGACAGGTTGACCCGAAGGCTCCCTTTTCAATAGCTACCACACCAAGGTGTAGGGGAGGGCACTATTCCATTCCTTGGATTGCTCCACTTTTCCTTTGATCTTTACCTTATAATGCTGAGTGTTAAGCAAGGTGGCATCAAGTACCATTTTTTGAGTCTTTGGTACGACCCGACCTGGGATTGAACCCCAGTCTCTCGGGCCATTGGAGAGAGTCAACCTGTCGCCAACTTTACTTACCAAACATTGGCATGATGGTTAGAGTGTTCGCCAATGGCCTGGGAGACCTGGGTTCAATCCAAGGTCAAGTGTTACCAAAGACTCAAAAATGGTACTTGATGCCTCCTTGCTTAACACTCAGCATTATAAGGTATGGATCAAGGGTAAAGTGGAGCAATCCAAGGAAAGGAGTAGCACCCTCCCCTACATCTCGGTGTAGTTGCTATTGGAAAGGAACCCCCCGAGTCACCCTCGATTAAGGTCACCAACTTTACTTACTTTCTATACAAAGAGGATTTGACATTAAATAACCTATAATGGTTGATATGCCATAAAACCAAACCAAATGCACACACACTTTGAAGAATGACTTTTTCTGTATATATTTTTGGTTTGTGTTATACAAAAATAAACAGATATGTAAAATTAAAAAATGAATCCATCTTATTTCTATGAAAAAGAAAACATTTATTTTCATCAAAATGTTTTGCCAAGTTCAATAAATATTCATACCAAATTTGGTATCTCGACATTGACCTGTTTGACGATCTATAAAGGACCAACTGTCACTCATTATTTATATAGAAGATAAATTGGAAAAGATTTTATTATAAAAAGGGATTGGAAATGTTTTTGCTATAAAGTATGTTCAAAATGATTTTACTATAAAGATGCATTGCAAAATAGTAAAATCATTTCCCATGCATTTTATGGTAGAATCCTAAAATACATTGGAAAGGATTTTACTATAAAAATTCATTGCAAAATATTCAACTATAATATTGCATTCCAATGATTTTACAATGAAAAATATACTGGAAATGATTTTTTTTACTATTGAAATGCATTGCAAATGACTTTTTTTACTATAAAAATGGATTGTAAATGATTTGGTCTCTTTATATAAAACAGCACAGTCAGCTGGGGCTATAGAATTCACTGACTACATCTCTGCAGAGGTGTAAGACTCCTCCCACCAAAAAAGTGTCCTGGATATGGCATTAAACTATCCTTAGAGATTTAGGGAATATGGAGTACCCTTTCATTGCCATTGCTCCCAGGTCCACTCTGGTTTGGAGTGGTAGCACCTGATCAAGTCCTATCCATGGGTCAAATAGAACTGTTTGACATTTCAACTCAGTGCAAACAAATGACTTGCATTAAATTGAATTGTTAGAAATAAAACTCTTTGACCATTTAACTGTATATAAACAAATGACTGATATTTATTTAAATTGTTAGTGATACACTTGGCCCATTTGACTGTATACAAATGAATGAATAGTATTGAATAGAAGAATTAGTGTTAAATAGCAATGCTTGAAACCACTTCACTGTGTAAAACAAATAATAATATTAAATAGAAGTATTTGTGTTAGATCACAATAATTGAAACCATTTAGATGTGTAGAAACAATAGCAATACTTGTGTTCAAACAAATTAGTTCTCAGTTAAAAATGAGATTACCTACAAACTATTCATTCACAAATGTTATTTGTATAAACATTTAACTATGTGCAAACAATGACTGATGTTGAATTAAATTGTTAGTGTTACATTGCAATACAAATAATTAATAGAAAATAGAATTATTTATGTTAGAAATAGTTGAAACCATTTGACTGTGACAAAAAATAAAAAAAGCTCATTTAAAAATGTTATCGATAAAATGTTTCCAAATCATATATTCCATATATATAGAAACAGGATTTGGCATTAAATAACCTACAAGGATTGATATGCCACAAAATGGAACGAAACATATATATTTGATGTATAAGTATAAAGAGGATTTGGCATTAAATAACCTGCAATGGTTGATATGCCATAAAACCAAATCTACAACAAATCACTTGGCCATCTATAAAGGAGTCTTCCCTTATATTAATATAGACTGATTTAACTATTAAAAAGATAAAGAATTTTGTTAGATTTTGGAAATTTAAAAATTTTTTTAATACTATACTGAATTGATGATGCAATATGGAAATCTCTATGTATTCTCATTTTAATAAGACATTTATGGATGTAAATTTATTTGAGTCTCTGCCAGATTTCTTTCTGTAAATATCTTTTGTTTGCCTCTTCAAACGAAAAAAAAAATAGAGAAGAATGATCAAGTCTTGAACAGATGTTTCTGCTATTCTTTGGCTATTTCCTTCATATCCCCTCAATTCTTGCCACTTGTCAAAAGAGAGAAGAATTTTAATAAGCACATTTGTCAATCACATGATAGGAATAGAGAAAAAGAAGCAGACAACAGTGGGATGAATTTCAAATTTTTCTAATGTATGATTACATCTGGAAATAGCAAAATATCTTTTAATTTCAGTTGAAATTACTCATAAAATTGGGTGTTGTTAATGAATGAGCATAAGTTATTGAAATGGAAGGAATATCATTGCTTATTAAATTTCAACCTAAATTTAGTTTCTACAGGTTTCTTATTCATGGTCTCATTATTTTATTTCTATTCAATCAATAGCTGTTTTTGAATTAAAACAGGGCTCAAAGGGTCAAAACAACACATTCTAATTTTGTTTCTGTGGAAATTTATTATAAAATTATGTAAATGGGCAAAGAGTGCCTCACCACAGAATAAAAGTTTAGAAACCAATTCTGTAGAGGAGTGTGCTATGAGGGTGCCTCACCAGAGTGAAGGCTAAAAAGCTAGTCCTGTAGATTAGTGGGCAATACAGGTGTCTTACCAGAGTGAAGGCTAAAAAGCCAGTCCTGTAGACAAATGGACTATGAGAGTGCCTCACCAGTGTGAAGGTTAAGAAGCCAGTCCTGTAGATGAATGGACTATAAGGTTGCCTCACCACATTGAAGACTAAGAAGCCAGTCCTGTTGATGAGTGGGCTATAAGAGTGCCTCATCAGAGTAAAGGTTAAGAAGCTAGTCTTGTATATATTTACCCAACCAGGCAGGATTTGACATAAGGTCAATTTTTAACCAAAGTAAAGCTGGTTTGAGTTTTCCTTCTCTAAGATTGGTTTCTTAATCAAGGATAAGGAACCTATTGTGTACTTCTACTAGGGTGAGTCAAAAGTTTTGCAATATTTTAGTTACATGATGTAAAATTTGTCAGTTTTGGATGCTTTTGCCAAGGCCGTAAAGGTGGCAAATGACACTGGCTGGTGAGATTATGAGCTTGCAGAATTTGTCTTGATGGCCTGGTTTTAGGCCTATTTGACTTTGCTTGATTATAGAGGTTCTTAAACCATCTGATTACTGTACTGTGATCAACTGCACCTTCACTTTTTGCATAACAAATGTTTTTGTTTGCTTCTGTGGCATTTTAGCCCAAAAGTTCCCAAATTAGTCCATGTTTCATATTCATCAGTGCAGCTTTCAAATCACACACAGTGAATCAATGCACGACATGTCAGTGCACTACTTACCACAATACTATCAACCACAAGTACATTGTATGGCTTGAACTGTTTTGTTCACATGATATATGCACCACAAACTAGTACGTACCAAAACAGTGGAAAACTTCTGACCCCTCCTAGTTTTTACCCATAGCTGCAAGGAGAACATATGAATTGTCTTTCCCAAAGTGAAATGCAAACACCCTTGTCCAGGATTTGATCTCTGGTTACTGATTCTATTTCCTATTATGATAACCATGATGCTAAGAATGACTCCACTTTGGTTTTTGATTTCTAAATGTGATATATAAAAGGAGACATCTCCACTCTAAATTTGCCCTGTCAACTGGGGCTGTAGAATATACTGACTGCATCTCTGCAGAGGGATAAGACCCCCACCCCACCCAAAGAAGTGTCCCTGTTATGACACTAAACAATCTAATGGTGAAGTTCCAGTAATGTTGGAGTTTGGGGGAATGCACTTTCATTTCCATTACTCCTATGTCCATTCTGGCTCAGAATGGTAGCTTCTGATAGGGTGGTATCTATGGGTCAAATAGAACTCAACTGTGAACTTTTACTTAACTGAATTGCTTGAAAAAGAACTTTTTGACGTTTAAACTGTGTATTTATGCTAAAGTGAACTGTTTGAAATAGAACTGTTTTGACATTTAACTGTAAGCAAAAACTATACTTATACTAAACTGAATTGTTTAAAATTTAATTTAGTGTTAAATGACCTGAAAAGGGTTGATACACTGTGAAACAAAACAACCAACCAACCAAATCCATTCTAAATGGTGGTTCTCTGAAATTAGTGGACAAGTTCACATACCTCAGAAGCAGTGTCTCATTTACTGAAAATGAAATCAATATGCAACTTATGAAGGTATGGACTGCTATCAAAAGGTTATTGATCATATGAAAGACAAACCTATCCAATAAAATAAAATACAATTTCTTCCAAGCAGTAGTTGTGTCAATTCTACTATATGGATGCACCACATGGACACTGACTAAGCGTATAGAGAAAAAGCTTGATAGGAACTGCACAAGAATACTACTAGCCATATTGAACAAATTTTGGAAGCAACATCCCACAAAACAGCTATTGTATGGTCACCTACCTCCTGTCTCTAAAACCATCTAAATAAGATGAACAAGACATGTGGGACACTGCTGGAGAAGTAAGGACGAACTCATAGGCAACATTCTTCTTCTGTACTCCTTCACACAGACATGCGAGTATTGGCCAGCCAACAAGAACTTATCTACGACAGCTGTGTATGGACACAGGATGTCGTCTGGAAGAACTGCCAGGAGCAATGGAAGATAGAAACAAATGGCGAGAGAGAGTCAGTGAAATCCATGCTAGCAGCGCGACATGATGTGATGATGATATGCGTGTATCTTTGGTGCTCATTGTATAGCAGTATTATAGGATAATGATGAGTTACATTAACAGTCATTATCATAAGATAATAATAAGTTGAGTTCAAACCCTAAATGTGGCTATTTGCATTTCTTTTTACACTTGTCTTTCAAAAAGGCACAAATCCATATCTTCCACCCATGAATCAGTAAATAGTAGAGCAGAGTGGGCTCTGTAACCTTGGTATTGTAACCAGTCTTCAAGATAGAAAACCTCAGTAATTAAAACCTGAAGAATGTGGGTCAGAAAGTTTATGGCACACTGCTGCACCATTCTTGTTTTATCAGCTCAGTCAGCTTGGGAAAGTCGAATACCTCTTCACTGCCATTACTCTCAGTTCCACTCTTTACTGAAATTGTAGTAGATATTTGAGTCCCATCTATGGATCAAATAGAACTGTTTAATCATTTACTATATTTGAAAGTATTTAACTGTTTGCAAACAAATGATTGATATTAAATTTAATTATTAGTATTAGTTTATAATGTTTGAAACAACTTAACTGCATAGAAACAACAAATAACAATACTTGAAATCATTGAACTGTGTGCACACAAATGAACTCTCTCAGGCTCATTTAAAAATAATGTTACCTACAAACTAATCATTTATAAATCCTATATATTTGATGTATATATATATATATATATATATATATATATATATATATATATATATATATGTGTGTGTGTGTGTGTGTGTAGATATGAATGTATATATGAACAGGATTTGGCATTAAATAACCTATGAAGGTTTATATGTCATAAAACACAACCAATTAACCAATTAAAATTGTTGCTGGTTCTACACAAACCTTCACTATTATTACAAATCACTTGTTCAAGCAGTCTAGCATTTCACATCTTAAGCTAAACTGTTGGCAACTCATATGTCATATATGATGATAATATACAGGGTTTGATGAGTAAATTGTCATCTAAATCATGCGAAAATGAAAGTAACACTGATATCTCACTTTATCAAATATATTTATCAAAGTAGCTTGAAAATTTCTTGAAATACTATACATTAAATTCCTTCAAAGAAACTGACATTGGCTCCAACCACAGTCTTGAGACGACTTCAGAATCTTCTGTGAGCCTTTCAGACAGTCTCCTTGTTTAAATTAAGGGAATACATGATTTTGTTCAAAAGTTTTACAGTGCAGTTTTTCCTCTTATCCTCCATGGACTGTGATAAAAATTGTTTTTTTCTCATGTTGTATGAGAAATATCAAATGTCTACATTAACTAACTGCCTGACAAGACAGTTCCATGTTCCAGGTTATGGACCTGATTGACTTATCATCAATCATGGCTTTGATCTCACCAACTAATTTGGCGGTTCTGTTCTTATCAGAATGAGGCTCCAAGCTCCTGTAACTTCATAATCAATTTCAGACTGATCTCTTTTCAAATCCTTTGCACTATCTTCAGAGTGATACCCAAACTAGTGAAATCTTCATTTGGTGCTTCTGGCATAAATGCCATGCTGTACAACATGGCATTTCAAAATATCTGGAGGAGGTAATCACAGACAGTGCCTAACTGACTCTAATTTGCTGCACAGTAGATGAAACCTGTAAAAAAGTGTATGCACAAAATTAATAATCTAAAAAATTAATTCTGTAAATATATATATATATATATGTACAGTTTCTCTCTCTCACACACACACACACATATATATATATATATAAATACACAAGCACACATACATGTGCATATATATATATATATATATATACACACACACACACACATGCATGTGCTTTATGTGTATGCTTGCATATATACACAGTTTCTCTTTCTCTCTCTCACACACACATACACACATATTCACATGTATGCATGTGCTTCATTTGTATACTTAAACATATGCACACTTTCACACACAATAAAACATACACATATATACACATACACACACGCATATGCATGTGGTTTGTTTATATGTTCACATATATACACACTTTCACACACACACACACATATATATATATACTCACACATAAGCATGTGTTTTATGTATATGCTTTCATATATACACATTTTCTCACACACACACACACACACACACACACACACACACACATATATATATATATATATATACTCACACATACATATTCATACATGTGCTTCATTTGTATATTCACATATATACACACTTTCTTTCACACACAACACAAACACACACATATATACATGCTTTGTTTGTATGTTCACATATCTACAGTTATTAATGTCTTTTGAATTCTCCTCCAATTATTAAATTGATTTTTTAAATGTACAACATTTATTTTCATTACTTATTCAATTTCGCATATTCTATGTGTCTGCATTTATGTATATGTAACATATATGAATTTCATTTGTGATAAATTTGGAAATTTTATCAGGCCTCTAAACTGTTAAGAGAAATAAATGATCAAATACTTGTCAAGGCTCCATTTTTCAAGTAAAGATTGATTGTCTGTTTTTGCCATTTTTTGTCTTTCTTCCTCTTCTTTTTTTTATGACTATGAACATAAATCTTTGTGAATATGCCTCTATAGTAGATGTATGCCTGGTAAAGGGATGATGGCTATAAGTGGAGGAAGAGCTCTCATCCTTTCCAAGTCTATCTGTTTTCAGAGTGGGATTTCCCTCTCACAATCACTTCTTGGCTTTTGGCTCAGGAGGCACATAAAAGTAACACCTTAGTTCCAGGAGGCATTTTATCCCTTACCAATCAGCACCTGCTCCCTCATCTAAAAAGTGTAAGGGCTTGGCTTATTGCTTGGTGCCTGAGGCACCTCTTGAACAGGAATGATAGAATCTAACCAGTTTTTAAAACAGTCCTGATGGTCACTCCACATTACAATGACCTTGTATTACATTCTAGTCTTGTGAGGTCTTGGATAAAAACTTAGCAATTTTGGCTTGTAAGAGGAGATATAACCAAAGTACAGTCCAAAGAGGCAGTCATTCCCATCTCCACCCTGAATGTACCTATCCCATTGCAGTAAGACGGATAGCATCAGAATTAGTCCTTGATGTTTGGGGTGCCCCAACCAAGTGAAATGCCAGTGGGGTCAGATAATCACCATAACCACCTGCAAATAGCCATCTATATGTTAGATGTTCACCCAACCCCACCATCACAAACATGATGTAACACAAGGTTCCTTCTCTTAGTCTGGTTGACTTACCAAAGCTAAATGAACCAATCTACCTGGCTATTTACCCATAGCTAGGTGATGAACAGATGCATTCATACCTTTCCCAAGGGCATTAGCATGAAGTGAAATGTAGCCTCATTCTGGATTTGAACTCAGGTCGTTGATTCCAATTCCTACAATGTTAACTCTCATACAAATATCCCTGCTTTTTTTTGTTGTGCATTCATATCATGTTCATATTTTTGTATCTATAAACCTTATCTAAAATACTGTATTAGACAGCTTATAAGTGAAATGTCTTTTATAGACTAATCATCAATTTGATAAGGAAAAATTATCTATAATGTTGGATAGATGTTGAGTCCTCATATGAAATTACAATATTGTATTAAAGCTGTCCTTATGCTGACATACATAAAGAATGTTGACTTTTTTTAGTTCAGTCTCAGGGTTCTCTACTCACTTAGGCTGCACCTCTCCATTTCATCAAGAAGGGGAAGATCAAAATCACTCTCTCATGCCTGAGGTATCCGAAAAGAGAAATGCCGATGGAAATAAAAAATGTTTACCTGCCTGATGCAGGGATTGAACTTCAAATTACCAGGTAACTAGATCAACTTTAGTGGAAGAGACAGGCAACAAATGAAGCTGTAATTCTCTGATCCAAAACATCTAAGCTTAGATGATAATCCACTCCTATGGATTAAAATAAAAGGTTTTGTTTAAAATTCCCAGTTTACCAACAACACTAGACTCTTGAAGAATTTCTGAATGTCCTAGTCCTGTTGGCAGAGTTTAGAATATGTCAACTGTATCTTCTCCAGAAGGGGGTAAACCCCTTCTTCTGCAAAAAGAGTATCTTAGGTATGACTTTAAGACATAGTCAATCTACACTTCAGCCCTGCCAGTGGAATCTAAAATATGCCAACAGCATTCTTTGCAGAGAGGTAAATGTCCCCTCAGTCCAGAAAAAATAGGCATGTCTTGAGTATGACACGAAACTGCATTTGATAGTGAGACTTCAGTTCTTGAGCTTTTGGAAGTATAGCATACCTCTTCATTGCCATTATTCACAGGTCCATTCTGACCTGGCATGGTAGTACTTGTTTGGGTCCTGTAAATCTATTTGAAAATTGTTAGTATTATAATAGGAATACTTAAAACCATATAACTGTGTGCAAATCATTTATATCAATAACAGTTAACTGAAGCTATAATTGATTACTAAAAATTATTATTACTAGTTACTTGAGATATAATTGGGTACAAATCATTAGTATTAAATAGGAATCTTTAGAACCATAATACTTTGTGAAAACAAATTATTATTTTTTTTCTCATTTGAAAGTTTTTCACACCAGCGTTAGTTGATGGTTTTTCACTGGAGTCTGAGTGACAGTATGTCTCCTCAAGTCTCTAGGACTCTTCTCAATATACTGGCTGATCTCAATAAAGTCCTCCAGTCCCTGTACCAAACCTTTAATGACTGTACCGAGCACTTCAATTACAATTGGTATCACCATCACTTTCATGTTCCATAGCTTTTTCAATTCTCTAGCAAGGTCTAGGTACTTATCTCTCTTTTCATTTTCTTTCAGTTTTTCCTTGTGGTTAGCCAGGATGGCAAAGTCTACTATTCAGCAGGTTCTCTTTTTTTGTTGACTGTCTCTAAGTCTGGTCATCTGGGCAAGATTAGATGAGCCGTTTGTATCTCAAAATCCCAGAGAATTTTGTGTCTCATTTTCTAAGACGGATTCTGGGTTGTGCATATAGCATTTGTTCATATGGTCGAATTTAAACTTCTTGCACAGTTCCTAGTGCTCCTTCCTCACCCAGTTATGTCTAGTCTTATACTCTTTTTGAGCTGGTTTACTGCATTCATTATCATTATTATTATCATGATTAAATAGGAATAGTTACTTGAAGGTATCATCACTCACTCATTTGGTAACCTAATTTGGTTTTAGAGTAATGTGTTTACCAATGGTCCAGGAGACCTGGGTTTCAATCCCAGATTGAGTCATGCCAAAGACTAAAAAAATAGTACTTGATGCCGCCTTGCTTAACACTCAGCACTGTAAGGTAAGAATCAAGGGTAAAGTGGAGCAATTCAGGGAATGGAGTAGCGCCCTCCGCTACACCTCAGTGTAGTAGCTATTGAAAAGGGAGCCTTTGGGTCTCCCTCAACTAAGGTCACCAACTTACTTACTCAGGTAGCATGTCTTGGGCAGGAATAGCCTGGCAGAACCCATCCCTCTCCATGTCTATTCCTGGTTTAAATTGTTTTCCTTCTCTTAAACCAGTTGCCATATCACAGTTAAAGAGTCCAGTATGCCTTATTATTTACCCATAGCTGGAAGGAGAATAGTTGGATTCATACCTTTCTCAAGGGTATTAGCGCTATGTAAAATGCAAGCAGTTATATAATGTTTTAGAAATAATAAGAATAGTTTACACCGCATAATTTTGTGCAAAGGATTATCATTATTAACTAGGAATGGTTATTTGAAATTATATAATTGTTTACAAAAAATTCAAAAACCTGATTTTGGCTTTAAATAACCCAATAAGGATTGTCATACCATAAAACCAACCAACCAACCAACCACATAAAACAAAAATAATGATGAAGGTAATCCAAAAACTTATTGCTAGTTTAACAACAACTTAACTCAAATTCTCTGACAAAAACTACTATGAAGATACAGATTATTAAAAATATTTATTTATAAATTAACCCTTTGAGCCTATGAGCCCAATATTTTGGGCTAAGCACTATTTTTCTATGCACTGTAAGCTCTGTATTTTGGAATGAACTATACATCATAAGCCTGATTAAATTCAGTTCTATTTTACTATATATTGTTAGCCCAATATTTCATACCCAGAGTGATCATGTCAGTTACTAAGGATAAAAGGCTTAATATAGGATTTATTCATAGCGTTTCTTTTAATGGAATAATGGGATTGCTTTAAATAAAGATGTCTGCACACCGATATGAAGTTGTAGTTGATTTTTTTTTTTTGGTCTGTGTTTTGTGAGCTCAGCAACAGGATGTAGGGAATGTTATTTTCTCAGGCCCTTGGAGGAAGGCAAGTTTGATATAAGGTCAAATTTAATTTGAGGGGGATAAGGGGTTAACAACAGCCCAGAGAAGAGACTAAAACATTCAATAATTCATCTTAAATTTCACATGAAAATCACAACAAAGATGAGGATAGTTGAAAAATATCAACAGATCATGTGAAAGTCTCTCACAAAAAATAAGAAAAAAAGATGCCTTTTATTTATTTCTGTGGAACCTATAACAGATATAGCAATAAGTAAATAATAGGGCTAACTGTGTTTTTGAGCTTTGATAAGGCAATCAGTCTAGAAGAAGGAAAACTCAGGATTCAAACAAGTTGTGCTCTATTTAAGGGTTGACCTTGTGTCACATCCTACTTGTGACGTAGTGGTTTGGTTAATACATACAACTGTTACAGGAATCTCATCTCCTCCATGAAAAAGTGGGTTGCCTCCTCTGGAGTTTTTTTACAAACGCAGTATGCAAGGCTTCTTGTTTATTGCTGACAAAAAATGTATAACAAATGATGGAGAATATGTAGGGGAAAGAAAAACTTTTATAGCAGAAAACTTGCCCTATCTGATGGTTCTATTGTGCTCCCTGTATCTGCTATAGATCCCCGGGAAATAAATAGCAGACATTACTTTTAGAGCGTGTTATAGGTACGTGACTTTTTTTGCAGTACACTTAGTGCTTAGTTTTATCTACCGAGACATATATTGGTATACTAATATTTGGTGTGTGGGTGTGTCTTCACTCACAAGAGGACAATCTGTCTGCATTTTATTGATTATTCTCATTCTTTACTTGTTGTCTGTGAATGGTAAAGATAAACTTTGCTGTATGTGACTGCTAAGTGAGCTGCACAAAGAAAACACCGACTTCCTTGCAGTATAATCTTGGTGTAGCTTCCTAAACCTTCATGCTCAATGTTTTTTGTTTTTAATTTGTCTTGGAATCATCTTCACATTAGCAGAATGAGGGAGATGGATAATATGGTCGAGTCTGCATTTGACCCATCTTTGAATTTTTTTTTTATTAATGATAGTTTTTTAGGGTTTTTTTTAATATTTTTTTTATTTTTTACTGTTTTTTGTTGTTGTTTACTCTCTGTCTTTCATCTTATATGTTGACATCTCTCTTTCTCGTTTTGTTTCTTTCTCTCTGTCTTTCATGTTATAGACTGACATCTATCTCATTTTGTTTCTTTTTTTTTTGTTGTTGGTTTCTCTCTGCCTTTCATGTTATAGGCTGACACCTCTCTCTCTCTCTCTTTTTGTTTCTTTTCTTTTTTCTTTCTCTCTATCTTTCATGTTATATGCTGACATATCACACTCTCACTCTCTTTCTTTCTCTCTCATTTTGTTTGGTATTTTTTTGGTCATTTAATATCATCTGTTCATTCTCTGCTTTTGTCTATTTTCCTTTCTATCCTTCTTTTGTTGTATTTTCTTCTTTTTCTTGACTCTTTCTTCTCACTTTCTTCTTTTTCTTTTTCTATCTGTATATCTTTTTTTATTTAGATTTTTTTTCTTTTCCTTTTCCTTTGCATTCTTTGTTCTTTTTCTTTTTCCCTCTTTCTTTACTTTCTCCCCTCTTTATTCTGTATCTCCTATTTTTCTCTTCCTTAAGATTATAGAAATCAAAGGAAAATACATTAATGATTGAATAATGATGCTATGAATTTATATAAATAAAAGCTTTTGGAATAAAATCTCAGTACTGACATCTATCAGGATTTATCAAAAGTATTTTTGTTTTAATCAGCTGAGAATTCTTGAGGAACCTCTTAAGTGCTTTTGTAATTTTTTTTTTTTTAAATCTTATATAATTCTATACACATAATGTTTTACACATGGTATCTTTTTATGATCCAAACTCTTCTGCAAAATTTGCAAGGGCTGGAGATTAGTTTCTTCTGTACCTTGCATTTTCACCCTTCTTATTGGAGCTTGCAATACACCGATTGTATCCGTTGTTGAGTGGTAAGAACCCAACCCCCACACACACAAAAAAGAGGTATCTTGGATATGACATTTAGTGTGGCCCTGAGGAGTATGACATACTCCTTTGTTGCTATTACTCCCACGTCGTCTCTGACCCTAAATGATAGTACCTTTTAGAGTCTATGGGTCAAAAACATCTTATCAAAAATTATTAGGAATACTTGATGCCATATAACTGTGAACAAACAAATGATTATTATTATTTAATAGGAATAGTTATTCAAAACCATATAATAATGTATAAATTGATCATTATTTGTTACTTGAAACCATATTGTCATCAAATCAACACAGATTCCTTTGGCTCTCTCTTGTCTTCTGTCCCTGATGGCCATCACTCTTGATAAGTTATTCCTTGTCTTACTTAGATGGTTCGTGAGCTTGGATATAAGTGGCTTTACAGCTGTTGTTTTGTAGGGTGTTGCTTTCAGGTTTCCTTCAAAACAGCGTATAGCATTGTTTCATAAGAGTCCAAGTGGTGCAGCCAAGCAGTAGTTTTGACATGGCTATAATTTGGAAGAATTCCCATTTTCTTTTATCAGAGAGATAAAATTTCAATATGATCAATAACCAATAAATAGTAGTCCATGCTTTACCAACATGTTGGTCGAAATTGCTTTTAGTAGATGGGGTATTGCTACCAAGGTATATGAACTGGTCTACTGATTTCAGAGGCTTGCCATTTAATGAGGAGATGGCACCATCTTGCCTAAAACACATCCTGTTTTATCTGAGTTCACATAGAGACCAATGCCTCTTGCTGCCTGTTCCAGGTTAAGCTTGCCCAGTCGGCTGAGGCTGTAGAATACACCAACTGCTTCTCTGCAGAGGGGTAAGAACCCCCCTCCAACGAGTGTCCTGGATATGACACTAAACAATCTGATGGTGAGGTTCCAGTAATGCTGGAGCTTTGGGGATTGCAGTGTACCTCTTTACTGCCATCGCTCCTAGGTCCACTCTGGCTCGGAGTGATAAGAGTCCTATCTATGGGTTAAATAGAACTAAACCATGGTTTCTTGACTTTACTGTTTTTTGCATTTAAACTGGATATTTATGCTCAACTGAATTGTTTAAAATAGAACTGCTTTGACAACTAAACTGTGCACTTTTGCTAAACTGAATTATCTGAAATAAAACTGTTTTGACATTAACTCTGGGTATTGCCCAATTGGCTGGGGCTGTAGAATACACTGACTGCACCTCTGCAGAGGGGGAAGACCCCCCCCCCATCCCAATGAGTGTCCTGATATGACACTAAAAAATGATGCTGGAGCTTTGGGGAATGCGGAACACCCCTTCATTACCGTTACTCCCAGGTCCACTCTGGCCCGGAGTGGTAGCACCTGATAGGGTTCTATCTATGGGTCAAATAGAACTAACTGCATACTTGTGCTAAAACTGAATTGCTTGAAATAGAACTGTTTTTGATATTGAAACTGTACTTACACTAAACTGAATTGTTTAATATAGAACTGTTTTGACATTTAACTGTGTGTAAAGAAAATCTATATTTATACTAAACTGAATTAGCTCTGTTTGAGTAAACTGAATAGCTTGAAATAGAAATGTTTTTGACAATTTAACTGTGTACTGATGCTAAACTGAATTGTTTGAAATAGAACTATTTAGTTGTATAAAAATGGATTCTGCGTTAAATAACCTACAAAGGTTGATATGCCATAAAACCAAACCAACCAGGTTAAGGAGCAGAGATTTTGCTTGAGCAGGTGTACTTGCAAGAAGACACAAGATCATCTGTGTAATTTGCAGTTGTCGTAGTTTCCATGCAATATCATCTGTTTCTTGCCTATTTGTGTGGAACCATTTTCTTTCATTAGATCTATTCATATTTACCAACCCCTCCGCTTGGGCAGGTATAACACAAGGTCAATTTTTAAGTGGAGTTTAACAGGTTCGAATTCAGAGTTTTCCTTCTCCTAGACTAGTTGCCTCACCAAAGTTGAAGAACCTAGTCTGCCCTACTATGTACCCATAGCTGGAGGGAGAATAATTGGATTCATACCTTTCCCAAGGGTATTAGTGCTATGTGAAAATGCAATCAGTCTCAGCCAGGATTTGAACTCGTATCGCCATGTTCATTTCCTATGATGATAACCATTACACCACAGGCACCTCCATTAGACCTTTCATTAGATTTATTAATGTTTCTAGTATGTAATCTAGACTGACTATCAAGAGAAATGGTGTTATTGTATCTCCTTGCAAGACTCCAGTGACAATGTCAAAGTAGTCAGTGTCACCATCAGGTAGCAGAATAAAGCCTTCATGTCCTTGTAAGGCATCATTATAGCTGTTACAGTTTCTTTTGGAAACCCATACACTAGAAGTAAGTAAGTAAAGTAAAGTTGTCGAGAGTGACCCGAAGGCTCCCTTTTCGAAAGCTACTACACCAAGGCGTAGAAGAAGGCGCTACTCCTTTCCCTGGATTGCTCCACTTTACCTTTGATTCCTACCTTATATTGCTGAGTGTTAAGCAAGGAGGCATCAAGTACCATTTCTTGAGTCTTTGGTATGACTCAACCGGGGATTGAACCGAGGTCTCCCAGATCACTAGAAGTAATTTGGCATTAAATAACCCAATAAAGGTTGACATGCTGTAAAACAAACACACTTGATCTTGGTTATATTCGCAATATTTCTGAAGTGACAAGTTATTATTTACATTAGTCAGATTATTGTCCTCATCTTGGTTGCGAGATTCTCAACATCTCTGAGATAAGTAGTTATTATTGACAATTGAAAATACATCATTGTACCTGAACATTGATATGCAAACCAAGTGATTACTGATGATATGATTACATCTGAGCATTGACAAATAAAGTGCCAATCATAACCAGTGACTGTACCTTTCTTCCTGATTTTAAATACATTTTTATATTATAATCATTAGCAATGCATTTAAATTATACATACAATAGCCTCATTCTGTTAGAAATGCTTGCTTCATTCCTGACCACTGACTATCCCTTTCTTCCTCATTTTTAATGCATTTCTTTATTATGAGCCTATTATACCAGCTCATTGGCCTAATCGGTAGAGTGTTCGCCAATGGACTGGGAGACCTGGGTTCAATCCTAGGTCACGTCATACCAAAGACTTTAAAAATGGTACTTGATGCCTCCTTGCTTAACACTTAGCAATTTAAGGTAGGGATCAAGGGTAGTGGAGAAATCCTGGGAAAGCGCCCTCCCCTACACCTTGGTGTAGTAGCTATTGAAAAGGGAGCCTTTTGGTCACCCTCGACTACCGTCACCAACTTACTTATACTTTATCATAATCATTAGAAATGCATTTAAATTATACATATAATAATACTGTTTAATCCATTATATTTGCCTGATTTTCCAACCAGTTTTTGCTTGTGTTAATCTCTGTGACGTTGTGTGTGTGTATATTCATCAGTATTTATCTGTGTTCATCTGTTAGTGTCTGTATCTGTATATGTTCATCTTCATATGTGAGTGTCTATATGTTCATTTGTGTGTTTTTGCAACTGTGTTTGTGTGTTTGTTTATATGTGTGTGTCTATTTTTTTTTCTATATGTTCATCTGTGTATGAGTGTATGTGGTTATGTATTCCTTTGTTAGTGTGTGTGTGTGTGTGCGCTCAGTTTTTGTCTTACATATTCATCCTTGTGTGTGTTTGTCTGTCTATGTATTCATGTAATGATGTGTCTCGGGGTATATCTTTGTATGCATCTGTGTGTGTATCTATAATTTCATGTGTCTGTGTCAATGTGTTCATGTGTGTGTATGTCTTTTATATGTAGAAATCTATAGAGAGTGAATAACAAAGTTTTAAAGTAAAAATGAAATGTTTTTTATATGTTTGTGTGTGTGTATGTGTGTCTATTTGCTCTTCTGTGTGTATGTGTTGATCTGTGTGTTCCTATGTTTGTGTACATAATTTTATATATGTCTGTGGACTTGAAAATTTTAAAGGAAAAATGAAAAGTGTTTATTGTATGCCTGTATGTGTGTGTGTTCATCTGTTTGTGCCTGCATGTGTTCATTCGTGTGTACCTGTATGTGTGTGTGTTCATCCATGTGTGTGCCTGTGAATGTTCATCTGTTTGTGCCTGTATGTGTTCATTTGTGTGTACCTGTATGTGTGTGTGTTCATCTGTGTGTATGCCTGTGAGTGTTCATCCATGTGTGTGTGCCTGTATGCGTGTGTGTTCATCTGTGTGTGTGCCTGTGAGTGTTCATCTGTGTGTGCCTATATGTGTGAGTGTTCATCTGTGTGTGCCTATATGTGTGAGTGTTCATCTGTGTGAGCCTGTATGTGTGAATGTTCATCTATGTGTACCTGTATGTGTGTGTTCATCCATGTGTGTGCCTGTGAGTGTTCCTCCTTGTATGTCTGTATGTGTGTGTGTTCATCTGTGTGTGCCTGTATGTATGTGTGTTTATCCGTGTGTACCTGTGTGTATGCCTTCATCTGTGGGCTTGTGAGTGTTCATATGTGTGTGCCTGTGTTTGTCATCCATGTGTTTGTTAGTATAAAATTATATTAGTCAAAGTGAGCTTCAGCATTTTAACAAAAAAAATATTATGTGTGTCTGTGTCTCTTAATGTGTATGTACAAATTCATTAATGTCAACGTGGGATTTAAAATTTCAAAGGAAGAATTAAGGTTTTTTTGGTTTTTTTTAATGTATGTGTCAATGTGTATGCTTGTGTATCTAGGTGTCCATCTTTATATTTGTCTGTGTTTTTGTGCTTATCTCTGTATGCTTGTTCATATATATCTTTACTCATTCTTATTTCTTAAACATTAAAAAAAAACCCAACAAACATGAACTTTGCCCCTTACACCAACTGACTCCAAATGTTCACATATCCACAGAAATTCCAGAACCAACTGCTTTGTTAAACATTATTGCTGATAAGTCTTATCTTTGTTGTATCTGCTGACGTCACACCTCTGCTGGTATGACGATCTTCAGCTTTGACAAGTTTGAATAGACTGTTATCCTTATCTCAGTTGTTACCTCAACCAACAAGGAGGTTATTTGTTGGCCATTTTGTTTGTTGGCCTTGTTCTGACACAGTTCACAGTATTTTTTGTGTAAATTTTTACTCCTCATTTACACATTTAAACTCACTAAATTTTGAATAACTATGACAGGTATCAAATTTATGTAATAATGAAAATACTTTATCTCAGTCTGTTCAAGTCTACATACTTATTTCTATATAGTTTGATGTAGAGCTATATAATTTCCCAATGCATTTTTATAGTAAAACTATTTTCAGTGTATTTTTATAGTAAATGTCATTAATAATATATTTTTAAAGTAACAGTCATTTATGATGCATTTCTATAGTAACAATTTTTATAATGCATTTTTCTAGTAAAAATAATTTGCAATCCATCTTTATAGTAACAGTTACTTTCAATGAATTTTTATAGTAAATCATTTATAATGCATTTTTATTGCAAAAATCATTTGCTATGCATTTTTGTTTTAAAATCATTTATAACATGTTTTTATAGTAAAAATATTTTTCAGTTCATTTTTTATTGTAAAACCATTTTTACTAAATTTTTATAAAACAATTTTCACAAAGATGGCTCTGGTATTAAATGACCCACAAAGGTTAATATGCCATTAAACAAAGAAACCATAGCAAACAAAAACCATTTCCACTTCATGTTTATAATAAAAATCATTTGCAATGCATCTTTATAATGAAACCATTCCAAACCCATTTTTATGGTAAAAATCTATTCCTATGCATTTTTATACTAAAATAATTTTCAGTATATTTTTATAATAAAGTCATAGCCAATGGGGATAGCTAAATATAGAAATACTATTTTGTAGCTGAAAACTTGCTCTATCTAACGATGGTATTGTGTTAACTGTATCTCTTACTGTTTCTGCAGAAAGAAAGGCATTACTTTTGGAGATTCCTTTGTACATGTTGAATGCAAATAAAAATTAAATTAGCCTCCAAATATAAATAGCAAATGTCTTGGTAACCATTTTAATGGAATAATTCCCACTACACTTGTTGGTTTTTAAATGGATTTAGTCAAGCTAAGAGCCTTAATTTTTTATGTCTAGTGCAGACGGAACTCAATATACTTGTGAATAATGTGTTCATACATTTATATCAAATATTTCATCTCAAAATCACAAAGTAAATTTAACTGCATAAAAAAAAATTGATCACTGAAAGAAATTGTAATAAGAAGATGAAGAAATGAGTTTGAAATAACAAGAAATATATGTCATAATGAAAATACTTTATCAGAGGATCTCAAATTACTACTAATTTACCAGCCAAAGAAGAAGAGATCCACTCAAAACTCTTGTGATCAAGAAAACTGATAATAAAATGGATAATAATAATAAAAAGAAAATCCAAGAATCCCCAAACAAATGTATCACTTGTAATTTAAAGGTCAAAAAAGAAAGAATTAGCAAAAAGATGTGATAAAAAACAACAAAAACTATAAAGTTGTTAAAGCTAGTAAAATATATGCAATGATGAAAATACTCTTATAGCTTTAACTTGGTTTGTTGATGTCTATCTATCTATCTGTGGATGTCTACCTCCCTCTCTATCTTGACTTGTTGATCTCTACCTCCCTCTCTATCTGGACCCTATCTTCAAAAGCAAATTTATTACTATTAATTTAATGACCAAAGAAGAATGGATCAGTTAAAAATGTTGTAATAAGGTAGAACAATAAAAAGGATGAAGTTGTTAAAAGTAAATATAATAATTACATACATACATACATACATATGTATGTGTGTGTGTGTGTGTATATATATATATATATATATATATATATATATATATATATAATACTTCATCTGAGAATCTCTAAACAAATGTATCACTCTTGATTTCATTGCTGAAGAACATATCAGCTCAAGAAAACCAGTAAAAAAAAAAAAACAAGTAACAAAAACTATTTTCTGTTTAAAAATCTTAGGAGTTGTTATCTTTACTATTATTTACATGATTCGGTCTATTGTTCAAATCTCTGTTTCAGTTACTGTAACCTCTGACCTTTTTCAGGTGTCTTTTGTCATAGTCAGTAACCTTCAGGGAATTTCCAACCAAACCCTTTATTCAATCCATGGGGGTAGACTGTTCTCATTCCATTGTTCATGTCTTGGAATATCTTGTATCTCTTAATTCAGATTCATCAGAAAGAAAACTGACATTACAAGGGGGAAATGTCTAAGAAGAGAAATTAAATGATACAAGATATTCAAATACTTGAACAGAAGAATGAGAACAGTCTACCTCATGGATTAAATAAAGGTTTCAGCTCAAAATTCGATGAAAGTTAGTGATTACAACAAAAGACAACTGAAGAAGGTCAAAGGATACAGTGGCTGAAGCATTGTGAGTATAACAACCAAGATGAGAACAATAATCCAAATAATAATAAAAGATGGATATAATAATGAAATAATATTATGTAATAATGAAAATACTTTATCAAAGAATCTCAAATTACTATTTATTTATCAGCTGATGAAGAAGAGATTTTCTCAAGACTTTGATCAGGAAACTGATAACAAAATATGTTTAAAAAATCCAAGAATCCCAAAACAAATGTATTACAAGTAAATTAAAAGCCAAGGAAGAATGAATCAGCAAAAAGATATGATAAAAACAACAAAAATGATAAAGTTGTTAAAACTAGTTAAATATATGCAATAATGAAATTACTTATATATCTTTATTTTGTTCTGTTGACGTCTTCCTATTTAGCTATCTCGATCCGATGACGTCTTCCTATTTACCTATCTTGATCCATTGACGTCTTCCTATTTAGCTATCTTGATCTGTTGGTGTCTGCCTATTTACCTTGGAACCATTTAACTGTATGCAAATGAATGAGTAATGTTGAATAGAATTAATGTTGAAGGGCAATACTTGAAATTATTTGACTGGGTACGTGGTTTGAATTGTTGGTGTTACATAAAAATAATTGGAAACATTTGACTGTATACAAATGAATGAATATTGAATAGAAGAATCAGTGTTCGATGGCAATACTTGTGACCACTTCACTATGTGCAAACAGGTGATTAATATTGAATAGAATTGTTATTGTGAGGTATCAATAACTGAAACCATTTAGCTGTGTAAAAATGATAGCAATTCTGGTGTGAAATAGATTAGTTCTATCTCATTTAAAAATGAAATTACTGACAAACTAATCTTTCATATCATGTATATCTATTTAAATGTGTGTAAACAAAAGATGTTAAATTGTTACTGTTACATAACAATACTTGAAACCGTTTAGCTGTGCGCTGGCAAATGATTGGTGGTAAATAGTATTATTCGTGTTAGGTAGCAATACTTGAAACCATTTAACAGTGTGCAAAAAAAAAAAAAATGAACTTGGCTCATTTAAAGATGTTATTAACAAAATGTGTTTATGAATCATATATATTTTTTTTATATATGTATAAAGAGAATTTAGCATTAAATAACCTACAATAGCTGATATGCCATAAAACCCAGCCAAACCATCTATCTCAATCTGTTGATGTTCACCTTCCTTCTTATCTATCTATTTTTCTATCTCAGTTTGTTAATGTTTACCTACCTATATATCTTGGTTTGTTGATGTCTGTCTCAATCTGTTGATATCTACTCCAGACTATTAATGATATTTACCTAACCCCTCCGCTCGGGCAGGATATGACACAAGGTCGATTTTTTTTTAAGCGGAGTTTAAAAGGTTTGAATTCAGAGTTTTCCTTCTCCTAGACTAGTTGTCTCACCAAGGCTGAAGAACCTAGTCTGCCCTACTATTTACCCATAGCTGGAGGGAGAATAATTGGATTCATACCTTTCCCAAGGGTATTAGTGCTATGTGAAATGCAATCAGTCTTGTCCAGGATTTGAACTTGTATCGCCGTGTCCATTTCCTATGACGATAACCATTACTCCACGGGCACCTCCTACTCCAGACTAATAATACTAAGTTTGTTTCTCATTTGGTACCTATATTTCAGGCCTTGTTCCAAATGAAGCTAATTTTACTAAATGCTAACAACATATTTTATTATATATATCATTATCTTCACTACCTACACATTTGTTATTACTGCATTATTGAGTTAAATGTACTAGTATTCAAAAGTATTAATATATACTTAATATAAAACTACTAGTATTCAAGGATGTTTAGGTAAACCTAATCCTACCAGAGAGATCAACTTTACAGATAAGAACCAAGAGATTGTTTTTTTAATAGCTGAGCTTTGCAATGTTATCAAATACAGTAATATCTACATTTCCTGAAAAATGTCTTGTTTTTTTTTTTTTTTTACAGAAAATTCAGAATAATTACTATCGCAAGGCATAAACTCATTACATACCTAAATGGTTTTAATGACCATTAAGTCTCTTCAGATAACAAATTACTTTTGATAATTTAATTATATCATAGTATCAGGAGGTATGTAGATATTTCTGTTCATTGAAATGTTAGTTAAGTAGCAAAAGAAATATTTACTCATAAAACTACAGATAGCTAAATGGAAATTCTGTTGGTCTATATTTCTAATCGAATGTGATTATCCTTTATAGATATAAAACTATGCACTTTCTAATTCCTTTTTATAGTAAAATTATATACAATGTATTTTCATAGTAGTGCATATTCATAGCATTCACTTTTGGACTAATACTCTTGGGAAAGTAAGAACCTCCTTATCCCCCCACCAGCTCTGGGGGTTAAATAGTACCACTACTGTTATTCTGTGCTGATGACTTTGGTATTGAATAACACACGGAGGTTAATAGACCATTAAAGAATGAAACAAAACCAATGAATTTTTATAAAAATATTTTCCAATGCATTTTTATATAGTAAAAATCATAGTCCTCTGCAATTTTTCAGTAAAAATCCATTTGCAATTCATCCTGAGGATGAAAAATTAGGAATCTCTTGTGTTACATGATTTCATGAGAATGATATTGTTCATGTGCATTGCTGGGTATATACTTGTCTAATTGGTATATTTGCTCCCAGTTTCTAAAAACATCACAGACTTAATTTAATTTTACTGGCATAATAACTTTTTTTTTTCATTTTATTCTTGCTAGTTCACTCAAATTTCTCTCAGTTGAAGTTTGTGTAGCTGAGAAATTCTTAGAATTATCAAGCAATAACCTGTAATACATAAACAGTAAAAATAAATAGAGACTTATTCTGTAACCTGATTTGGTTGTAAGAGTACTACTCTTGTAACATGTCTTGGGCATGCATGGCAAGATGGAGACCATCCCTCTCCAGGTTTGGTTTGAATTCTATCTTCCTTCTCCAAGACCATTTGCCATACCAAGTTTAAAGGGTCCAGTCTGCCCTACTATTTACTTGGAGGAGAATAGTTGAATACATATCTTACTCAGGAGTATTAGTATTATGTGAAATGCAAACAGCCTTGTTGAAGATTTGAACTCAAATTGTTAAGTCCACTTCTTTCAACTGTAACAATTGTTTCAAGCACCTCCAAAACATGTCCTTTAAATATAAATAGTTATATCAAACTTGAATAAAAACAATTCTACCTCCTAGTTAACATCTTATAAGTAGTATATATTATGGGTTTAGTTTGGTTTGGTTTTATGGCATTTCAGCTATTGTAGGTTATTTGATGCCAAATTCATTTTTTATTCATATAAATAGTTCTATTTCAAATAATTCAGTTTAGCATAAGTACAATCTTTAGATGTCAAAAACATTTCTGTTTCAAGCTATTCAGTTTAGTCAACAAAGTTAAATTGTTCCAAGTATTGCTATGTGTCACTAACAATTCAATTAAACATCAGTGATTTATTTACACACAGTAAAAAACACAATGTAAAAACATTTCTATTTCAAACAATTCAGTTTAGCATAAGCACACAGTTTAGTTCTATTTGACCCATAGATAGGACCCTATGGGTGGATCTGGGAGCGATGGCAATAAAGGGTACTCTGCATTCCCCAAAGGTACAGCATTACTGGAGCCTCACCATCAGATTGCTTCGTGTCATATCAGGACTTTCATTGGGGGGTGTCTTACCCTTCTGCAGAGATGCAGTTGGTGTATTCTACAGCCCCAGCTAACTGGGCCAATATATTATGGGAAAAATTTCTAGATGTCATAATTCTTCACGTCTGAAAATCAGACAGTAAAATCAGTTTATTTTCCTGATATTTATGGAGACTGTGATAAAAGATCTAAGTAAGCTTTAGCTAAGAAATTTTGACTCAGCTAATCCTATGTTAATGAACTGAATTTGCTGAAGACAATGCAAGTTTTTATTTATTGCTATGCTAGCATATTACCCATCAAAAGTTACAGAACTGCTTATGTACTGATAGCCTAGGATCAGAGTAATATCTGTGTACTCTGTGTCAGATAAGTGTTTCTTATTTAGCCTTCTATGATCAACATAGTATCTGCACATTCTGTTTAAAACCAAAGTATCACTCTTAAGGTCTCTGCTGCTGATTAATATCTGTGCAATCAGCCAAGGATCTATGCAGTATCTGTGCACTACTGAGGATCAAAGCGTTACTTTTTATAACTTGAGAACCAAGATCACTATTGTATCTATGCCATTTGTCTTGGATCATAACCCTCTTTTCCAGATTATTGTAGTATCTGTACACTCTGCCTAAATCAGAAATATTGTTCATTGTTCAATACTGTTAAGGCAGAAAGTGGTTTGAGTGTGAGTTATGGTAATCTTTTGATGGCTGTGTTTTTATTCTTATCTATAGAAACCACCATTTTAGATAAGCAGCAGTAGTTCCCCGATCAAACTATTTGATCCTGGCCGTTGAACTGTAGGATTCATATGCCCAGAACCTGGTTAGGCATGGTGATGAAACATCATAGGGTTTGTCCGCCTGCCTTTATGTCTACCATGATGCTTCTCATGGCTTTTGAGCCCCCCACCCCCTAAAAATCCTTCCTCTTCTTGCTTGTATTAAGTTTTAACTTAGTACAAGTCCACAATTACTTCTTTTTAAAATTTCATCAAAGAGTCTTTATTTATTGTTCATTGTATGTTTGACCTGACTGATAAAATAAAACACAGATTTTTCCAAGCAACGGTCGTGTCGATACTGCTATATGGATGCACAACATGGATGCTAACTAAATGTATGGAGAAAAAGCTTGATGGCAATTACACAAGAATGCTGCGAGCAATATTGAACAAGTTCTGGAGGCAACACCCCACAAAACAGCAGCTATACAGCCTACTACCACCCATTACGAAAACTATCCAAGTTAGATGAACCAGACATGCAGGACACGACTGGAGAAGTAAGGATAAACTCATAAGCGACATACTCCTGTGGACCCCTTAGATAGTCCAATGCACCAACTGACACAAAAAAATTGCAACATTTTGTTTTTTATGGTTTTATGTCAGGTTGGGTCTACTCTACATCATACTAGAAGTTAGACAAGATTATTGTATGGGAAATTTTCAAATTTCGAAGTTGAACATTTTTGACTTACAAGTCATTTTCCATTGTGTTTTAAAACATTAACTCGGTCAGTTTTCATAATAAACCAATAAATCTTGCATTTTTACCCATGTTTTCAGGGTCAATTTTTCAAATGAAATGTGATGTTGAATCACCCCTTATACCATATCTAAGGTTACCCCTACCTAACCCCGATTCACGTGTCATAATGTTTTTTCAAAGTTGTTCATACTTCCTCTTTCTCATCCTCATCCTCATCATCTATGACTGGAGAATTCTTGATATCAGTTTTGATGAGTTTTTCTGCAGTTTGGAGAATTGCTCATTTCTGTACTTTCTCATCATCCTCCCGGGGTGAATTTTAGTATTCACGAAGAATGTCACAGGTTTTTTTCCCTGAATGTCACAATGTTTTTGATGCTACTACACCCTTCAATCACGAATATAGAGTTCCCATCTCGACTTAGCTGCTTTTCTTTGAGGTATTGATTTCCGTACGCCATGGATTTACTATTGTGCAAGTATTCTCCCATTTTAGCAACAAGCTCCAATATCGTTAGCTGTTCTTCATCGTTTTCCTCTAGGAACTTGCAAACACTCTCAAATGCCCCATTCTGATCGCTGTCCTTTGGTCTTCCACTTTTTTGTCGTTTGGTGGATTCAGCTGACGTGAATTGTCTTGGAATATTCCGCATTGTACGGAAGTTGATGCTATATGACTGGTGGTAAACACAGTGCGTGAAGATCACCACCAAAATATTCAATCCAGCTTTGGAACAGTAGTGGCCCACTCATCCCCTCTGGTTTTGCAATGGACCAATATAGTTTGAACAAATGCATCCTTTCGTCACTTTTTCGTTTTGGGTCTTTTTTCGTAGTAACAGTTCCACAGAATAAGCAATGTGTTCTACTGTCATATGTGCTCCTTTTCACTGGTCGAGCAGAATCACCCTTGCTGGAGTTAATAGCCATGTCCTTTTTGTTGATGTGGTTTACCCGACACGTTTTGTAAACATGAGTTCCTGCTTCAACCTGGACTTTCACACCTCTTTCGATACTTGCACGGTTGATGCCTTCAGCTCCTTTTTCTCGAACCACCACAGTCTCTTCACTGTCCAAAGCTCATTCACATAAAGGACAGGTTTCTGCATTGGCTCAATTCATGTTTTACCCTGAAAATATATGTATACAGTGTATTAGTATATGCCTGTATGTGATTTGGGTTGAGTGCAGCACTACAGGGTGGGCCAAAAAAGCAGAACATCCTCCTCTTATCTCCAAGGGGGCCAGGTTTTAATGCCAAATGCACATCATATAACCTGGGATCCATACCGAAACTGCTGCACTTTTTTGGCCCACTCTGTAGCAGTAGCTGAGGGAAGGGGTCAGGGTAACCTTAGATATGGGATAAGGGGTGATACAACATCACTGGCAAACATTTCATGTGAAAGATTGACCCTGAAAACATGGGTAAAAATGCAAGATTTATTGGTTTATCATGAAAACTGACCGAGTTAGTGTTTTAAAACACAATGGAAAATGACTTGTAAGTCAAAAATGTTCAACTTCGAAATTTGAAACTTTCCTATTCTACAATCTTGTCCGACTTTTAGTATGATCTAGAGTAGACCCAACCTGACATAAAACCACAAAAACAAAATATTGCAATTTTTTTGTGGTTGGGGTATTTTGGCGTTATATTGACTGGCATACCTTTACATGGACAAGCAAAGGCAGGACAACCAGCTAGAAGCTATATACAACAGCTCTGTGCCGAGACAGGATATTGGCTTGAAGACCTCCCGGGAGCAATGGACGATAAAGACATGTAGCGAGAGAGGGGAAGGGAGATCCGTGTTTGCAGTGCGACATGATGATGATGATGATGATGATGATGATGTTAAGGCAGCAGTTGGCAGGCCTAGTGGATATGTCACGTGTGAGTTTAATTTCAGGCTAGGTGTTCTAATCAGACCAGGAATCACACATTAATTTGATTTATCTTTCTTTTGTGTAACAGAATTTTGTGTTCAGAAAAACACAACAAAAAAGTCTCACCCTTCATTATTATATAATAGCATTATTCCCATAAAAAATACTAAGGTTATTAATTGATAGATTGGAACTTTTGTCAAGGATCAGAATGTAGCAACTTTGTCCTTTGTAAGGATCAGTGATGCTTCCAGACACTTCTGCTAAGGATCATAGTGTAGTAGTTGTAACCATAGAAATCTAACTAATATATATATATATATATATAGACAATAGAAGAAACCAAAAATATTCTTATTAAAAACGAAATAAAGTCTTTTTTTGTTTCAATATCTACGAAGAAATTTAATACTATCTTTTTTTTTTTTTCTTTTTTAGCCAACTCATTCATAAAAAGTGAAAAACATTTGTATCCTACCCCTACAAAAATTCCCTCCTCCATAAAAAAAATTTCTTGTTATAAAGTGGAATGCAAATAGTCTGAAGATTTTATATTTTAATGAGATGAGGATACAAAAGTCATTTAGGAAAGTCTCCTTAAGTTCATGAGAATAAAAAGGAAAAAAGAAAGTCAGTCTTCTTGGAATGATATCCCCAAGCCGACAAAATGAAATAGAAGAGGGACAGTTGGCAGTAGGGGCAGGAGATGGCC
>CAUZXS010004351.1:7500-82500 GCA_963585895.1 Sepioteuthis lessoniana | reverse complement strand
AAGGTCATTGCACATGAGATGACGTGGACATGGTTACGCAGAGGGCATTTAAAGAGAAAAACTGAATCTCTAATTATAGAAGCACAAAATGATATCATAAGGACTAGTTTAGATTATGTAGTCATAAAGATGAAACAATCACATTAAAAGTGAATGCAACAAACTAGTACAAAAAATACAAGAACAGACACGACTGGTTAGGAAAGGGGATTGTGCAAGAAAATGAAATATCATTTAATGGCATATGCACAAACCAGAACTTGTCCTTGAAAATGAAACGCAAAAAATTCTCTGAAACTTTGAGGTACGAACTGATCACCCTATCCAGGCTAAACCTAACTTTAATTAACTGATCGCCTTATCCAGGCTAAACCTAATTTTAATCAACAAGAAAAAAAGAAGCTTTCACATAGTGGATCTTACTGTGCCAGCAGCCCACAGGTGAAAGTGAAATAAAGCAAAAATCAGAACAAGTACCTGGACCTTGCTAGAGAGTTGAAGAAGCTGTGGATCATAAAAGTGATAGTGATGTAATGGTTATCGTTGTAGGAAATGGACACGGCGACACGAGTTCAAATCCTGAACGAGACTGATGACATTTCACATAGCACTAATACCCTTGGGAAAGGTATGAATCCAATTACTCTCCCACCAGCTATGGATAAATAGTAGGGCAGACTGGGTTCTTCAGCCTTAGTGAGGCAACTAGTCTAGGAGAAGGAAAACTCTGAATTCAAACCTGTTAAACTCCGCTTAAAAATTGACCTTGTGTCCGAGCGGAGGGGTTGGTAAATATGATAGTGATACTAATCGTAGTTGGAGCCCTTGGAACGGTCTCCAAAAACCTGGAAAAGAGACTCGAAGAAAAAAAACTTAGAGGAAGAATTGAAACCATGTACACTACTACACTGCCAAAATTTGCTCGCATAATTAGAAGAGTCCTGGAAACCTTAGAACGTTTGTTGTCACTCAGATTCCAGTTGAAACCCCCACCCAGCCAAAACTGGTGTGAAAAACTTGCCAGAATAATAATAATAATCAATACTAAGAAGATTTCTGGAGACTTGGGGAGATTTGCTGTCACTCAAACTCCAGTAAGAAACCATCCGCTAACGCTGGTGTGAAAAACTCTTAAAAGAGTACCACTGAATAAAACTGAAAGAATGTGAAAAGAACGATAAGTACCTGGACCTTGCTAGGGAATTGAAAAAACTATGGAACATGCAGGTGACAATTCTACCAATTGTAATTGGTGCGTTTGAAACAGTAACTAAAGGATTACTAAAGGGACTGGAGGACTTGGAAGTTGGCGGACGGGTGGAGACCATCCAAACGACAGCATTATTGAGAACGGCCAGAATACTAAGAAGAGTCCTGGAGACTTGAGGAGACTTGCTGTCACTCAGACTCCAGTGAAAAACCATCGGCTAACGCTGATGTGAAAAGCTCTAATGAGTGAATAATAATAATCTTGAATTTTGACGATACTACCAAATGGTATATGCACAAATCAGAATCAGTTCTAGAAAATGAGATGCGAAAAATTCTCTCGAGCTTGAGATACAAACGAATCACCTAATCCTAGCTAGAGGACCAGGCCAAGAGATAATTTTTTTAAAAAGAGAGAATGTGTCATTTAGTAGATTTTACCTTCCACCGAACCACAGAGTAAAAATAGAGGGAAACGAAAAGATAGACAAATTTTTGGACCTTGAATTTTTTAAAAATGGGGAACATGTGGGTAAAGTTGAACATGATTGTAATTGATGCACTTGGAACCGTCCCCAAAGGATTGGAAAGGGGATTGGAACAATTCGAAATTAGAGGAAGATTCGAGACCATCCTGACCACAGCATTGTTGAGATTGGCCAGGATACTAAGAAGATTCCTGGAGACCTGAGAGACTTACTGTTACTCAGACTTTAGTGAAAGGCCACCAGCTAATGCTGGTGTGAAAAACTCGCTGAGTAAGAAAGAAGACTAAAAAGATATCGAGACAGGATCAAACAATGTAGACAAAACAGGACATTCCAAAACAACGAAAGAAAATTCTATTAGCATATTGGGCCAAACGACCAGACCTAGTGATAGTCAAGAAAAAAAATGAGAACCTGCCGAATAGTGGACTTTGCCCCTCCGGCTCACCACAGGGTAAAACTGAAGGAAGGTGAAAACAGAGATAAATACCTGAACCTTACTAAATAATTGAAAAAAACTACGGAACATGAAGGCGACGTTGATACCAATTGTAATTGGTGCGCTCCGTACAGTCCCCAAAGGAATTGTACTGGGACTGGAGGACTCGGAAATAAAAGGACGAATGGAAACCATCCAAACTACAGCATTGTTGAGAACGGCCAAAATACAAAGAAGAGTCTTGGAGATTTGAGAAAACTTGCTATCACTCAGCCTCCAGGTGTATATCATCAGCTAACGCTGGTATGAAATACTCTCAAATGAGTAAAATAATAATAATAGTTGTAGCAGGAAAAGTTGGGAGGGATTTGAAGTCAAATGTACCAGGTTTATCCCTCCCAACTTTTCCTGCTACAGTGATATTCCCTCCACTCTCCTCACATGCTTTTAGACGGAAAAACTCAGAAAACAGTCTCTGTCTTGAAGAAGTTCATGAAGATGAAATAAAACCCCAAACGAAATATCACAAATCTAAATCTGAGTTAAGTATTTGATTTATCCAACTTTCCACATATTTCTATCATATATATATATATATATATATATATATATATATATATATATATATATATATATATAATGGACTCTTCCATTATTTTCAACACATGGGGGGCCAAACAACTCTCAAGTTTTATGCATGTGTTACATATGACATTTTAAACCAGCCGCAGATTTGCCCGCAATAGAATAATCAAATGAAGTAGCTGGCGTGACCGATTTAGCTTTTGCCATCTTCCGCAATACTTTGAGATAATTTTTGTCAAAGTTCTTCATGGTTTTGTAGCATTTTACCGTCAAAACTTTCCGAATTGAAACAACTTACTTGAATGTATTTGCAGAACTTACTTGAATGTATTTGCAGAACTGTGAAATAGTTTGTTTGTTTTTTTTTAGCTTGTCCCTGTAAACAAGATATGGTCGTTTAACATTTCTCTTTTCGTTATGACGCTGGCTATAGATTATCCTCATCTATAGCCATTGTAATTCGGTAGTTTTTCATTCGGATGACATGTCCAGCCCATTTTAATTGTTATTTTATGAGAAAGGTCTATATGCCTTCAATATGTCACTTAGCAAAGAGATCAATGTTTGAGCCCGGAGTGGTAGCACCTGACAGGGTCCTATCTATGGATTATAAATAGAACTAACTGCATATTTATGCTAAACTGAATTGTTGGAATTAGAACTGTTTGACTAAAATGAATAACTTGAAAAAGAAATGTTTTTGACAATTAGACTGTGTACTTACATTTATACCGTGTACTTATGCTAAACTGAATTGTTTGAAATGGAACTGTTTTTGGCATTGAAACTGTACGCTAAACTGAATTGTTTAATATAGAACTGTTTTGACATTTAAATGTGTAAACAAAATCTATACTTATACTAAACTGAATTAGCTGAATTAGAATTGTTTGAATAAACTAAATAGTTTGAAATAGAAATACAGGGTGAAACGATAAAATTGTCATCCTAAAGAAAACACAGCTTTATTTTAAAACTTTATTGAAAATATCAATTCAGCTAACGCGATTATATAGTAGAGCTGACATCTATTCAATGTAGCCATCTTCAGCCTCAATCACCGCCTCGATACGGATCCGAAACTGGGAGCATGCCTTTTCCACAAGCGCCGGCGGGAGCTCGGTGAATACTCGGCGGATGGTGGCGATCAGGCTGGCTTTGGTGTTGTGGTAGGTCATGTTGGTGATGTTCTCGACGTATGACCAAATGAAGTAGTCCAGCGGGTTCAGGTCGGGGGAGGAGGGGGCCAGTGAGAGAAGGGTACAAAGTCGTAGCACTCCTTCTAAAGCCAAGCCTGGGTCTCTTTGGACTTGTGGGCCGGCGCCGAGTCCTGCTGCCACACCCAGGCTCTGCCATCGGCCACTTGATTGCACCAGGGGATCACCACACTCTTCTGCACATCCAGGTACACTTTGATGTTGACTTTCAAGCCGACTTCGGAGATGTGAGGTGGCATGATGTGGCTCTCTCATGAAACCACACCAAAGACCATAACCGTAGCCGGAAACTTTGTTTTCATCACCCTGGGCACGTTGAACCGTCCAGATTTGCATTTTGAGGGTACTGGCAATGGTCCTGTTGTCATAACGTGGATCGGTAGAGAGCATGAGTTGTACAGCGGCGCACCTCCGATCTCGCTCGTTGAACATTGTGCCACTTTCAGACATGATAGAAGGCTCCTATCGCTCTTGGGATTTGTACACAACTGGCCAACTAGTAGATGGTCTGCAACAAAAAAAGAAAACCGGTTTTCATTAAACGAAAATGGAATCATGTCGTCTTTTCTAGGGCGACAATTTTATCGTTCCACCCTGTATTTTTGACAACTTTGTACTCATGCTAAACTGAATTGTTTGAAATAGAACTGACTTTTTGCATTAAAATGAATTTGGCGTTAAATAACCTACAAAGGTTGATATGCCATAAACAACCCAACCAACCAACCAACCAACCAATGTTTGAGATTCTGTCTTGCCGTGGGTATACACGCATAAACATACACGTTCGGTTAAAGAACACGAAACTATCTATCTCTATGTGTATAGGGGTACATAAACTATGGGGTGTGCAAGTGATTTGGATAGAAATATATATGTTGAGTAAGATAAAAGGTTTCTATACAAATAGCTGGAGGTTTCAATAGATAGATTGATAGATAGTAGGATAGATAGATTCAGTTATATGGTTGCAATTGTTAGTTGGGTGATTGATGTTTCATGGCATATCAATCAATTGGGTTATTAAATGCCAAATCCTATATATATATATATATATATGGGGGGCTACATAAACATTGGCGTGTGTAATTGATTTGGATAGATATATATGTATTGTAAGTTAGTAAGTTTCTCCACAAATAGCTAGAGGTTTCAGTAGATAGATAGATAGATAGATAGATAGATAGATATGAGTTCAATTGTTGATCGGGTGGTTGGTGTTTCATGGTATATCAATCCTTGTGGGTTATTTAATGCCAAATCCCATACATATATATTTGCATGTATGTGTGTGTGTGTGAGAGAGAGAGAGAGAGAGAGATAGAGAGAGAGAGAGAGAGAGAGAGATCTGTCTTATATTTTGACCCTTGACCGAGCCGTCAATCAGAGATGTGCCTGTGTAAATAAGCGGAAGAAGGAGCGGAAGAAGTGGGCGTTATGAAAAAATACGGGCAGATGCCAGCGGCCGTTGAGGCAGTTGGAAAAAGAAAGCCCAGAGTGAGGGCCAGCATGCAGACTGAGGGCTGTTGTCCTCAGCGACCCCCAGTTGAGCAACCCCAGCCAAGATGCGGAAGAAGTGCTTAGTGGGTTCTTGAAGATAACACAACGTGCTATGGTCAAGAGAAGAAGTTGGGTCAATATAGCAGTCTGTCACTGTCTCCACTCATCTCTCACACACCATAGAAACATCAACCCTTTCGAGAATAAAGTGTGAGAGATATATATTTTTATAAAGAAGTGGGTTTGTTCGTTCATTGAAGTTCGTAAATTATGTTGATTATGCTTCCGCTTATATTTGTATATGTATGTGGGTATACAATAGAAAAAGAGAGAGAGAGGGGAGAGAGAGAGAGAGAGATCTGTAAGCAAATAGTTTAGAGATAACTTTATTTCTAAACGAGACTGAGTTCATTTCTTTGCACATTGTTAGATGGTTTCTTATATTTAACATGAGTAATTCTATTCATCACGTATTCCTATGTAATATGACTAATTTGCCTACAACCATATAGTTTCAAAGAATTAATGATTAATAATAATCTTTAGTAAATTATTGAACCGCTCTATTTGATCCATAGTTGGGACCACCAGTCCGGGTCTGAGTGGGCTTGAGTCTAATGGTAATGAAGAGGTACTCTATATTCTCCAAAGCTCCAGAATTGGAGCCTCACCGTCAGATGCAGTTTAAGACACTCATTGTGAAGGTTTCTTACCCCTTAGCAGAAGTGAAATTAGCGTATTCTAACGCCCCAGCCTACAGAACAAAGTGTCAATAGATAAGATTAATCTCAGCCCAGTCGGCTGGGGTTATAGAATATACCGACTACATCCCTACCGAGAGGAAAGACCTACCAAATGATAGCCCTGGATATGACATTAAACCTTCTGATGGTAAGGCTCCAGTAATACTGGAGTTTTGGGGAATACGGAGTACCTCGTTACTGCCATCGCTCCCAGGTCCACTCTGGCTCGGAGTGGTAGCACCTGACAAGGTCTTATCTATGGGTCAAATAGAACTTAAGACTGTACTTATGCTAAATATGTTTAATTTTTTGACATTTAAACTGTGTACTTATGTTAAACTGAATTAGTTGAAATAAAACTATTTATATGAATAAAAATGGATTTGGCATTAAATAACCAACAATGGTTGATATGCCATAAAACCAAACCAAATCAAACCCCCAGATTACAGTACGTTACTGGGAGTCCAAAACTTACCTAGTAGGCCTAAATGATATCATGCTATGAGAACTTGTAGCAAAAGCATATAATAAGGCCAAAATACTTGTATTGAGTCACTGACTATAATACCTTTCTTGATATATATCTATTGGTCAAATAGAACTGTTTGACATTTAAACTAAGTGCAAACAAATGATTTAGTGTTTAATTGAATTCTTTGTGATACATATCAATACTTGGAACCATTTAATTTTATTGACTATATGCTAAATTGAATTGTTAGAAATAGAACTGCTTGATCATTTTACTATGTGCATCTACAAAATGTGTTTACCAATCATATATTTGATATACATGTAAAAACAGGATTCGGCATTGAATAACCAACAATGGTTGATATGCCGTAAAAATAAACCAAACCAAATCAGATTAATCTTTTTTAAAGTTTCGTTTGGGAAATGTTTTCGTATGATTTTTGTTTGATTTTTTTTTTTACTATTTTATTTTTGCATGTAGTTTCAAGAGTAAACCAACCATATTGCTTAATGAGGTATACACCCCTTTTACATCAAATGAACTTACGGTGTACAAAAAATATATACGTCGTGGGATTAAAACGAAAAAAATATATACGTTTGTGATTAAAACGGAAAAAAATATATACGTCGTGTGATGAAAACGTATCCAGGCTGAATCTTTCATGTTCTGTTTTTCTTTGTTTGTTTGTTAGTTTGTTTGTTTTTTTTTAATCTTAATATTAAAATGGTTGGTTGGTTGGGTTTTTATGGCTTATCAACCATTATAGAACATTTAATGCCAAATCCATTTTATACAAATATGTTAAATATGATTTTATTGATAACATTTTTAAACGAACCTGGGTTCATTTTTTTCTTTTTTTGAACAAAGTTAAATGTTTATAAGTACTGCTATTTAATACGAATAATTCTATTTACTATTAATCATTTGTTTGCACATAGTTAAATGAATATACATATATGATTTATAAGTGAATAGCTTGTAGGAAATTTCATCTTTAAATGAGTTACAACTAATTTGTTTGCATATTGGTATTGTTATTGTTTCTACACAGTTAAATAGTTTCAATTATTGTTATCTAACACTAATAATTCTATTCAATATTAATCCTTTATTTGTGAAGTGAAGTAGTTACAAGTATTGCTATTTAACACTAATTGACTTATTTAACATTACTAATTCGTTCTCACACAGTTAAACGGTTCCAAGTATTGTTAAGTGTCACTAACAATTCAACTAAAGATTAGTCATTTATTTACACACAGTTAAATGATCGAACAGTTCTATTTCTATCATTTCAATTTAATGTAAGTTACTTGTTTGCATACAGTTTAAATGTCAAACTGTTCTATTTGACCCATAGATAGAACCCTATGAGGTGCTACCACAAAGGATCAGTGTGGGCCTGAGAGTAATGGCAATGAAGGGGTACTCTGCATTCGTCAAAGCTCTAGCATTACTAGTGCCATACAATCAGATTGTTTAATGTCATATCCAGAACGCTCTTTGAGGAAGAATCATACCTTTCTGCAGCGATGCAGTCGGGGTATTCTACAGCTCCAGCCGACTAGGCTGAGTACATAACTTCGGAACTAATATTATAAAGTTACGATGACTAAAGATCTAGATTATTATCTTGACGATTCAGTGCCAATTCTCGGTACTTTTCAAAAAAAATTTTGCGAAACACAGGATTGTGCAAGTGCAACGCTCCCCATACTCATCAGATTTTTCCCATTGCAACTTTTTCTTATTTCCTATACTGCAAAATTATTTCAGTCGAAAGATTTGAGGACAGAAAGGACATTACAAGAAATATGCTGATGAGACTTCACGCTATATTAAAAGAGGTATTTCAGTGATGAATCGACCAAGAGACAACTCAAGGGAATAAGTCAGCTGAAGGCCAAGGCAAAAATTAATGTTTCAGTCTTTATTCGTTTCTCTCCTGGTAAATACAGCTTTAATTTCGATACTTTTTTAACACAACTGATCATAATCCCAACGCCATCGAAACAGATATTCATTCTAGAAATCCTAATCCCAAAAGGTATTAATAACAAATAAAACCAAGACAAAAGAAAAAACAACATTTTAATCCTCATAAAGGAAGTGTCCCTGTAGCGTAGTGGTTAATGTGCTGGATTGCGACATTCAATTAAGCGGGTTCGAACTCCAGTATACTTCCGGACTCAGATTCTTGGGAAAGGCAAAAGCCAAGTCGTTTGGAACTGTAGAATACCCCGACTGCTTCTCTGCAGAGGGGTAAGACCTCCCCTAACGAGTGTCCTAGATATTACATTAAACAATCTGATGGTGAGGCTCCAGTAATGCTGGAGCTTTGGGGAATACGGAGTGCCCCTATATTGCCATCTCTCCAAGGTCCATTCTGGCCCGGAGTGGTAGCACTTGATAGGGCCCTATCTATGGGTTAAATAGGACTGTTTGACATTTAAACTCAATGAAAACAAATGACTTGTGTTAAACTGAATTGTTAGAAATAGAACTGCTTGATCATTTAACTGTGTATCTACAAAATGTGTTTACAAATCATATATTTTTTTACACATATATTATATATATGTAAAAAAAGCGTTGGCATTAAATAACCAACAATGGTTACGAATGAAATGGGAAAGGCATGAACTCCCTTATCCCTTCAGTTATGGATTAAAAAGTACTGCTATTATTTTTACAATAGCCTTTGCATTAAATAACCCACAAACTAAATTAATCCTCTATAAACTCTTTGCCCAGTCGTCTGGGGCTGTAGAATACACCGACTGCTTCTCTGCAGAGGGGTAAGAACCCCCACCCAACGAGTGTCCTTGATATGACACAAAGCAATCTGATGGTAAGGTTCCAGCAATACTGAAGCTTTGGGGAATGCGGAGTACCCCTTCATTGCCATCGCTCCCTGGTCCACTCTGGCTCGGAGTGGTAGCACCTGACAAGAGTCCTATCTATGGGTTAAATAGAACTAAACCGTGCTTCTTTCACTCTACTGATTTTTGCATTTAAACTGCGTATTTATGCTGAACTGAATTGTTTAAAATAAAACTGTTTTGACATTGGAACTGCGTACTAGTGCTGAACTGAACTGCACGAAATAGAACTGTTTTTGACGTCTAAACTGTGTACTTATGCTGAACTGAATTATCTGAAATAAAACTGTTTGACATTTAACTCTGTGTATTGCCCAGTCGCCTGGGGCTGTAGAATACACTGACCATACCTCTGCAATGAGTGTCCTGGATATGACATTAAACAATCTGATGGTGAGGTTCCATCAGTGCTTGAGCTTTGGGGAATGCAGAGTACCCCTTTAATGCCATCACTCCCAGGTCCACTCTGGCCCGGAGTGGTAGCACCTGATAAGGGTCCTATCTATGTGTTAAATAAAACTAAAAGCATACTTAGGCTAAAATGAATTGAGTAAACTGAATAGCTTGAAATAGAAATGTTTTTGACAATTAAACCATACTTACATTTAAACTGAGTGCTTATGCTTAACTGAATTATTTGAAATAGAACTGTTTTTCGACATTAAAACTGTATTTACACTTAGCTGAATTGTTACATATGACTGCTTGAATAGTTTGAAATAGAAAAATTTTTGACAATTAAACTGTGTACTTATGCTAAACTGAATTGTTTTAAATAGAACAGATTATTTTCATAAAAGTGGATTTGGCGTTAAATAACTTACAAAGGTTGATATGCCATAAAACCCAACAAACCAAACCAATCAATAAACTCTGATATGAACATGGTTTTCGATTTCTTTGTTTAAAGGCATTTCAAACTTCATTGGTTATTTAAAGCCGGACTTCCCCCGATACAAACATCAAATAACAAAAACATTATAATTAACTTTTATTAATTTGGTCGGTTGGTTTCATGGCATACCAACCTATACTGGGTTATTTAATACCGAAGTCAGCTTTTCTTTCTTTTATTTTTTTTTTATTATACTTTTTGCTTTGTTTTGTTTTTTGTCTCTAAGGTTGATGTGAGAAGGGGAGAAGACCAAGGAAGCATAACAAACAAATAGGAAATAATAATTATATGGTCTCAAGTAACTACTTATAACGATAATTTGTATGCAATAATAACTTTAAGGAATTATTCTTCATACTGATAATCTATCCACAATCATATGGTTTCAAGTAACTGTTCCTATATAATAACGATAATACTCGCGCTTGTGGACAGTTATATGGTTTCAAGTATTTCAAGTAATTGTTGGGCAGGGTGTCTTCGTGGTGTAATGGTTAAGGAGAGGGACTGTGGAATCACAGAAACCGAGTTCGAGTTCCAGTCGTGCCATTACGTTCACTTTCGGACAAATACCCTTAGGGGAGAGTTGTAAACACCCTCATCCTCCTAGCAAGGGGTTAAATAGTACCACTACTTGGCCTAGGGGTTAGAGTGTTCACCAATGGCCCGGGAGACCTGGGTTCAATCCCAGGTCGAGTCATACCAAAGACTCAAAAAATGGTACTTGATGCCTCCTTGCTTAACACTCAGCATTATAAGGTACGGATCAAGGGTAAAGTAGAGCAATCCAGGGTAGGAGTAGCGCCCTCCCCAACACATTGGTGTAGTAGCTATCGTAAAGGGAGCCTTCGGGTTACCCTTTACTATGGTCGCCAACTTTACTTACTTTACTGTTCTTTTAAAAGAATAGCTCTAACATTAAATAATCTACAAAAATTAATTACTCGAGTAATTTTATTTTCAAGTAACAATTCTTTGCGGCTACTGATGGCTTCAACTAACTATGCGTAATATAAATAATTTGCACGCAGTTATATGGTTTCAAGTATTCTTATCAAATACAAATATTTCTAAGAAGAACTATTTGACCCATATTTGGGACCCTAACAGGAACTCCTGTGATACTACCCCTAGCGGCTGGGCCTGACTTATCAACTTCTTTAAACCAATACTATTCATCGCCAGTGGTTCATCTAGTGATTTCCGCTGGGGTATTTCACATTTTTCTTTACGGCCACATAAAATACAACCGAGAGAGTGGGAGAAAAAGAACAAACAAACAATATGGACTTAGGTCAGCTCCAAGCGCAAGATAGGGAGTTTTGTGTGACGATTTTGTGCAGCTTTTTGTGCATTTGTAGACTACCGTTGGCGTGTATTTTTCGCGAAACTTCTACAAAAGCCACTAGGAATGCCAACTCATCTTCGACTGTCTTCCCTCACTGCCTCCTTCTGCTGACCGTCCTTCCCTTGGACTGCCATCTCACGCTGCCTGGTCTCTTCTGCTCTCCGTTGTCAACTGCTCTCTCTGGGTTCCTTTGTCAACAGCCCCTCTCTCTTCTCTCGGACCTCCCTCTCCTCGTCCACTTCCGGTCTCGCGGGAGATCTTGAGCTCAAGCACTTTGTTTGGGTTTCGCGCCAAAACAGACAAAGAGATCGTCTGCCCAGCGCACACACCCACATAGTGTGACACTATGTGGGTGTGTGCGGCCTAAAGTGAATCTCGGAGTAATGGCAGTGAATTATGTATCTCTGATTCTGTGTCTATGTGTAAATATAACCGCTGTCGGTTTTCAATCTTAAATAAAAGCTGATTTTCAAGGTATGCAGAGTTTCTCTGTTTGTAATCTTGATGCAGCGAAATCTTTTCTTTGGTGTCACTGAACTAATCAAAACTTTGCATCTCTCTCTCTCTCTCTCTCACACACCCACACACACACACACCCTCATATATATATATATATATATATACACACGAAGGTTATTCAATAATTAAGGTGAATTTTTTTGAAATTGTTTTTCAGAATTTTTTTCTATAAATGTAAACTCTTTGAGAGGAGGTGCCCGTGGTGTAGTGGTTATCGCCGTAGGAAATGGACACGGAGACACGAGTTCAAATCTTGGGCAAGACTGATTGCATTTCACATAGCAATAATACCCTTGGGAAAGGTATGAATCCAATTATTCTCCCTCTAGCAATGGGTAAATAGTAGGGCAGACTGGGTTCTTCAGCCTTGGTAAGGCAACTAGTCTAGGAGAAGGAAAACTCTAAACTCAAACCTGTTAAACTCCGCTTAAAAATTGACCTAGTGTCATATCCTGCCCGAGTGGAGGGGTTGGGTAAATATGATAAATGTAAACTCTGCATTGTTTGAAATTGGTTTATTGCCAAAATTCTTTTAATCTCCCAAAATTATTTGTTTTGAGGCTATTCTAAATGGCGACAAATCAAATAGAGTGCTGTAGACTTGAACGGAGGTCTCTCGTCAATTTCTTTATGGCCAAGAAGTGCAAATCAAGTAAAATATATAGAGAAGAATGTATGATGTGTATAGAGAAACATGTTTTAGTTTAAAAAATAATTACAAATAGGCTAAACATAGGTATGCCGTTACGAACCGAAATAACAGTCCATGTTATGAAGACACAGTGACTCTCTGGTAAAGAAAAAATTCTAGACGCAATGGTCAGTAAAGAAAGTCATGGTTACTATCGTCTCAAAGATGGAAAGTACCGTCACAATTGATTTCCTTGAAAAAGGTACAACTATGAACGATGCTTTCTATTGCCAAAGAAGTTTGCAATATTGCACCTTATCGAATGACCTTCGTATATATATATATATATATATATGTATATATATATATATATATATATGAATTTAATAAGTCCACTAAGAAATTTATATTTTTTTAAAATTATTTATTTCGTTCTTACATACTTGTATGTTACCAGCTTGTTGCTTTCGTTAGAAAACATTTAGTAATTTACGAGGATTTTGCTTGGATGTGGCACAAGGCAATATGAATGGGGCACCCAATAAGATTCGAACTCACTCGAGTAGGTTTGTTAATCGAATATATATATATATATATATATAGGAACAGGTTTTTAAAATGTATAAGGTTCAATCTAACAGTTCAATGTTGGGTTAAATGTACAACAAAACAAGGTGATTATGTTGAAAAATATTCATTGTTAAATATTTATTGTTTAAACTGAATGCGTTTTTCATTATGTGTACCAAGACTTAAAGGTGAAACAGCTTATGAAGTCTAAGAAAGATATATAGATAGATAGATAAATAGATAGGGAGGAAGGGAGAGAGAGAATGCGTATATTGTAGATTTCAAAGAGGATGTCGAGGTTTATGTAGTGGTATCTGTTTAAACGTGAATGATCTCGAAACTTGAAAAAATTACCTATTCGGAGTTATTGCCATTAAGTAAAACACGAACTCAAATCATTTGTACCAACGGCAAAAAGAAAGAAAGAAATTATATATATATATATATATATATATATATATATAAAATTCAGATATACATTCCGTTTCCACATGCGTGTGTGCGCGCAAATATTTTTATTTATAAATAAATTCACAGGTATGTACGAGCGTTCGTGTGCTATGATAGGTTAATTGACTATTAAGTTTGTGAACAGATGGGGATGTGAGGTGGATACATGAGGTGGGTACGTCAAGTAAGAAGTTAGGTTGGATAGTTTGGATCCTGAAAGAGAAAAAAAAAAGACAAAGAAAGTGATATACCTATTCGTAACCTATGGCTACTGAATGTCATCTCTTTACGAAATTGCCTTAAGAAACATTAACTTACGAAAAAAAATAATTAAATAGCTTTTCATTGCTTAGTAGGTAGAATGTTTGCCAATGGCCCGGGAGACCAGGATTCAATCCCAGGTCGAGTCATACCAAAGACTTAAAAATGGTACTTGATGCCGCCTTGCTTAGCACTCAGCATTATATGGTACGGATCTAGGGTAAAGTGGAGAAATCCTGGGAAAGGAGTAGCGTCCTCCCCTACACCTCGGTGTAGTAGCTATCGGATACTCTGACTGCATCTCTACAGAGAGGTATATATATATATGTATATATATATACATATATATATGTATGTATATATACACATATTTATAATAAAAATAAGTGGGAAAATGGATAAATCAGACACTTACAACGGGTTTAGTGGTAATATTTCGTTCTTTATTAACAGAAGAACATATTCAGAAGTAAGTGTCTGATTTATCCACTTTTTGGCCGAGTGGGTTGAGTGTTCGCCAATGGTCGGAGAGACCGGGGTTCAATCCCAGGTCGCGTCATACCAAAGACTTTAAAAATGGTACTTGATACCTCTTTGCTTAATAGCAATATAAAGTACGTACTAAGGGTAAAGTGGAGCAATCCAGGGAAAGGAGTAGCGCCTTCCGCTACACCTTGGTGTAGTAGCTATTGAAAAGGGAGCCCTCGAGTCGCCCTCAGCTACGGTCACCAACTTTACTTTTATCATCTTGTCAGATTCACCAAAATCTACCTTTTCTCCACACACACACACATAAATTAGTTGGTCGAGCGGAGTCCAGGGTGACTCGAAGGCTCCCTTTTCATTATATCGAGGTATAGAGGAAAAAGCTACTCCTTTCACCGGATTGCTCCACTTACCTTTGATCCGTACTTTATGATTCTGAGTGTTAAACAAGAAGGCATTAAGTACCATTTTTTGAGTTTTTGATATGATTCGACCTATGATTGAACCTCGGTCTACCGGACCACTGACGAAAATCCAACTATCACGCCAATGGTAAAAGATATTAGCTATTAGTGTGCCCATTGTTGAAGGATGTTTAATGTCTCCAGCGTTACGAGTTTGATTTTCACAAGATACCTTATAATTGTAGCCCATCCTCGTTGGCTTTGAGAATCGAATACACTGGTTGCATCTCTACAGAGAAATAAGACCCCCACCCAACGAATGTCCTGATATGACACTAAACAAGCTGATGGTGAGGCTCCAGTAATGCTGGAGCTTTGGGGAACGTGGAGTACGTCTTTATTGACATCACTCACAGGTCCACTCTGATTCGGAGAGTTAAAACTTAATAGGGTTCTATGTATGGGTCAAATAGAACTGTTTGATTATTCAACTGTGTGCAAACAAAAAACTTAAGCCAAACCGAATTGTTAGAAATAGAAATCTTTGAGCATGTGTAAGCAAATGACTAATGTTTAATTGAATTGTTAGTGATACATAGCAATACTTGGAACAATTTAATTGTGTTAACGAATGAGTAATGTTGAATAGAATTATTAGTGTTGATTAGGAATACTTGAAACTCTTTAACTGTGTGCCTAAATTGAATTATTTGTGTTTATATAGGATTTGGTTTAGTTGGGTTTTATAGCATATCAACCATTAATGGCTATTTAATGCCAAATCCCCTATTCAACATTATTCATTCGTTAGCATACAAATAAAACCTAACAATCGTTACCTCGTGCCAAATTCACGTAATCTTCAAGACTATTAATAATGATACCAACCTACAATGGTTAATAAGCCATAAAACCCAACCAAACCAAAATCCAATATATCTTATATATATGTATAAAGAGATTTGGAATTAAGTAACCAACAGTGGTTGATATGAAATAAAACCCAAACTAACCAAATCCTATATATTTAATATACATGTATAAAGAGGATTTGGCATTAAATAACCTACATTGGTTGATATGCCATAAAACCCAACCAAATAGAATCCTATATATTTAATATTTATTTTATTTAATAAAGAGGATTTGGCATTAAATAAACTACTATGGTTGATATGCCATAAAACCAAACCAAACCAAACCAAACAATTGTAGCCTCGTGCCAGATTCACATAATCTTCAAAACTATTAATTATGATACCAACCTGATACCAGAGGCATGCTTTCTGCGGAGGACCCTATATTTAACCGACCTTGTGTTACATTCCAACACCGGTGGAGAGGAAGGTGACTAGATACTATGACGGCGCCCACCTGTGAGCGCTGGTCAGTATTGCAGGATTTTGTTAAAACGCACTGCATTTATCGTTTTAAAAAGTGTCGTAGTCTTTAGGGATCATAAAAAACGGGATTGTTAACAGCGTTCTCATCCTGTTTGCAGTTATCTTCAGAAAGGAATGAATACGTATTTCCTTCTCCCCAACTATGGGCCAACTGAACATTTTAGCCCTGGGAAGGCAATCGGTCTAAAAGAAGAACTGTGAATTCAAACCTGATGTATTTATCTTTAAAAATTTTCACTATGTATCGCATCCTGTCCGAGGTAAAGGGCTTAGTCCTATAGTCGAGGCCTTGCTCCCAGTGACTATTAGTTATTCCCTAAGCACAGAGGCTGTCGTTATGAGATAATTGAGGAGATGAAAGAGGCTGTGACGAAGGTCATTGACACGCTCACACATGAGGACTTCCATGGGGCCTTCCAGAAGTTGTTGGAGCGGTACAAGTGCATTGCAGCCGGAGGAGATTACTTCGAAGGGGACTAGAGTTTCATATGTGTACTATCAATAAAAGTGCCCATACGAAAAAAGTCTGGAAACTTATTTAATGATCCTCGTAAATACACCCTTTCGTCTTGTAATAGTTTTTCCGAAGAACGGTATATCCACTTTTTTTTCTTTATTGTTTTAGAAACTTTATTTATTTACCTGATCGTTCTCCCTTTCCTTTTTCTTTTTCTTCCTTTTTCTTTCTCTTCCTTTTTTTTCTTCTTTTTTCTTTCACTTCTGCTTTTTCTTCTTTTTCTTTCCCTTTTTCTTCTTCCTTTTTCTTTTCCTTTCTTTTTTCTTCCTTTTTCTTTTTCTTCTCCTTTTTCTTTCCCCTTTTTTCTTCCTTTTTCTTTTCTTTTTCTTTTTTTCCTTTTTCTTTCACTTCTTTTTCTTCCCTTTTTCTTTTTTCTTTTTCTTTCCTTTCTCCTTTTCTTCCTTTTTCTTTTACTTCTTTTTCTTCTTTTTTCTTTCCCTTCTGTTTTTCCTTCCTTTTTCTTTTCCTTTTCCTTCTTTTTTCTTCTGCTTCTCTTTTTTCTTTCTTTTTCTTTTTCTTCCCCTTTTTTCTTCCTTTTTCTTTCCCTTTTCTTTTTCTTCTTTATTTCTTCCTTTTTATATGTATAAAGGAAAACTATATTTGCTGATTTCACTCCCCAAAATGTGTATTAACCATCCGAAGAGGCGGGAAATAAAAATCTCGCGTAAAAAAATTTATAACAGCACTGTGATTGAGTTTTCTTCCATTTTCCGTTTCACACACACATATATATATATATATACTGGCCCATTGGTCTAGTTGGTAGAGTGTTCGCCAATGACTCAGGAGAATGGGGTTCAATCCCAATTCTTTTCATGCCAAAGACTTTAAAAAATGGTACTTGATTCTGCCTTGCTTAACACTCAACATTATAGGATACAGATCAAGGGTAAAGTGGAGAAATCCTGGGAAAGAAGTTACGCCTTCCACTACACCTCGATGTAGTAGCTATTGAAAAGGAAGCTTTCGGATCGCCCTCGACTACGATCGCCAAGTTTACTTTTATATATATATATATATGTGTGTGTGTGTGTGTGTGTGTACCCCAACTCTCTTGCACGAGAAAGATGCGACACATGGTCAATGTTTAAGTGGAATTTTTCAGGCTTGAATTCATGTAATATAATGGCCGAGGGATTTCGTTTTATGCCGTTGGGTTTAGTTAGGCTGAGAACCTTTTGGCTCAGTGCATGGGTTACTTAGGTGCAACATTAACGCAGGTATTCACGCGCGAGCGCGCCAAGTTGACGTGTCACTCAGAGATGTCACAATAGCCCAGATGGGAAACGGGGCTAAAGAGCGCGAATGACGTCACGCACCGGAAGCGCGCACGGAGGATTTGGGTGATTTTGAAAAAGTCAGTTGAGATGAGAACTGGACACCGAACGAGAAGGGTCGACTTTCGGGGCTCGCTGAAGCGAGACGAATTTGCGCGCTACGGGCGCCGCACGAGATAGGGGTGCAGATAGAAAAGCTAGAATAGAAAGAATGTGTATCTCTCTCCTTATGTTGAAGAACCTTTAAACTCAAAGGCAATAAAAAGTTTCGTACCTGAACTAAAAAGTCGTAAGTGTTTTTCGTGTTTCGGGATTCCTATGTTCTATGTATATATGTTATGAACATTCTATGTACGTGTCACACATAGCCGTATCTGGCTATGGTACAATTCAGAGTTTTCGTTCTCCTAGACTGGTTGCCATGCAGAGGTTAAAGAGCACTGTCTGCATTATTATTTATCCATATATCCGCTGGGGGGGATAGTGGGCTATATACCTTTCATAAGGGTATTAACGCTATGTAGAATACAAACAACCCCGTCTTGAATTTGAACTCAGTTCGTCGTGTCCATTTCCTTCGATGATAACCATTCCACCTCGAACGATATATATATATATATATATATATATATATATATATATATATATATATATATATATATATATATATATATATGCAAAGAGTGGATCCTACAGCCCCTGCAAGTTGTAAGGACACAAATATATCAGGATGTTCGGGAAATAATGACATTTTACCAGGGGTTATATGAAATAAAATCTAAGTTGGATTTATTAAGATATCATTAAAAAAAATGTGATCCCCTTTTTTAACGAATGCAGCCCAACAAGAAGGCAAATTTCTGATTCTACATTTAAAGAAATCTTTGGTTTTCCCTGAAGAAAAGTTTGAAAGAGAGTTTTCAAATTCTTTGCTTCTGACTATTCTACTATTTATGAAATGTTTTAGTGATCGAAACAGAAAAGCTGTCGGTATTAAATCTGGTGAGTATGAACGTGGAAGAACGTTCCATCGTAACAGTTTTATCTTTTTAAAGCATGAGGCTGCAGTCGGTGAAAATTAAACATTTTTTGGTAATATTTGAATAAATCTGATATTTGTTTTTATATCCTCTCTGGTAAAACGGAACGTCCTTATAAACTAAGAAAATCTTTAAGAAAAAATACAATAGAAAAAATTTGAGAATATTTTATTTCTAAAATGGTTTTCAAACAAAATAACGGCATTCGTAAAAAAATTTGTTTGTAAAATGAATAAGTAGTCAAAGATTTCTGTTTATTTCCGATTTTTTAAATGTCTGGGTTTTTGGGGGGAGGGTATAAATATTTATACTCGAAGTGTCATTCTATCAACAAATTTGTCTAACAACGCATTTTATATTGCGATGTACAAGTCGATCTTTTAAGCTTAGAAAAATCTCGACATAACAAGGGTCAACTTATACGGCAGGGCTAAAATCCAAACCTTTACCATATAAAGTTCAACCCGTGGAACAGTATTCCTAACAATCAATATACACCACTTTCCATAGCTCCAACTTAAACTCGTATTTTTATTTTAAGATTCAAAAGAAAATGTGTGCTCACCCAAACAACTTATATAATAGTGATAATGACCAGATACCTAGACTTACTATAAATTGTACGACAAGTTAATCTTTTAACTTTGAAAAGACTAAGTGTCAACTTATATAGCAAGGCTAAAATCAAAACCTTTACCACATAATGGTCAACCAGTGGAACAGTATTCCTAAAATTCGATATACACTACTAACCATAAGTCAAGTAAAGTTGGTGACCTTAGTCGAAGGTGACCCGAAGGCTCCTTTTTCAATAGCTACAGTATTTGTTCCACGCCCCACCGAACGTGAAAGTGTGGCACAAGGCCTTTTTTGGTGGGTCCGGGCGCAGGGCCGTAGCCCACACGCGCCCGGCATTTCCCAAAAACTTTCAATAGCTACAACACCGAGTTGTACGGGAGGGCGCAACTCCATTCCCTGGATTACTCCACTTTACCCTTGATCCTTACCTTATAATGCTGAGTGTTAAGCAAGGCGGCATCAAGTACCATTTCTTGAGTCTTTGGTATGACTCGACCTGGGATCGAAACCCGGTCTCCTAGACCATTGGCGAACACTCTACTCATTGAGCCAATGGCCCGGTTTTACTCAACTAAACTGCCACAAATATTTCCAACCTAACTTAACAAATTAACGCAGAGATTGATATAAAATAATAAAACTGTAATACAAATTAAGTATTATATTCACGCTATATCACACCCCGTTTTCAACAGCTGATGCACGAACGGCAACGTCACAGTAGCCTGCTGTATGCCTGGGGGTCGACCTACACAGCAGGTGTAGGTCTAACCCAGAAATTTGAGCAAAAATCTTGAGATCGACTTATATGCCATATTGACTTGTATACGGTGCGATTTACGGTAAACATTTTACAATAGAAACATTTTTTCAAATTCCCTTTTTTTAAATTAACATAAATAATTTTTATATCAGATTTTTTTTTATCATTCCTATAAATAAAACTGAATGCATTAGAATTAAAATTTGTACAAATTAGAACGTTTTATCAACATGTATTCATGTATTCTTTTTTTTTTAAAGACATATGATTGACTGATAAATTTTAACGGCATGTCAACTCGCCAAGAGTTATTTCATGCCTAGATGGTTTTTTTGTGAAATGATTTTTTTTTGTTTTTTTGTTTCGTTTTTTGTTTTTTGTTTTTTGTTTTGTTTTGTTTTGTTTTTTGCACACGGTCCAATCGAATACTAAACATTTTTATTAGATATATTTAATCCAAAGATCAGACTCTAACAGTTTCTTTCTTTGCTTAATGGCATATCAACCTTTGTAGGTTATTTAATGCTAATGCCATCCTCCTAGAAGAACAGTTATGGTACTATTTAACCCATAGCTGGGAGGATAAGGGGGTTCATACCTTTCCCAAGGGTATTTGCCAGAAAGTGAATGTAATAGCGCGACTGGAGCACGAACTCGCGTACTACGATTCCGCAGTCCATCGCTTTAACCATTACACCACGAGCACACCCCCTCAGACTCTAACAGGTACTGCCACTCCGGGTAAGAGTGGTCTTGGGAGTAATGGCAATAAATGGGTCCTCCAGACTCCCCAGAGCTCCAGTGTTATACCCATGACACCCCGAGGCGGGGGGGGCAAAGCTTACCGCTCTGCGGGGAATACACCCAATATATTCGAAGTTTCACCGACAGACATTTTTAAGAGAGAATCAAGAAATTTTTATATGAGGTGCAAATGTAATAATTTTTAGGTAGCGAAGAAATCGGATCATGTGTCCTTACAAATTCATACACTAAATGTACTAACTATTATGGGACAAAACAGTATTATATTTTATTTGTTTGCCTGTTCTCTTCAAATGACTAATTGTTAATACAATTGGAAATTGTAGATGTCTACTTACAATTTATAATTAGCTCCAGTCAAATCACAAGGAATACATTTTCCTTGTTTCGGTACTTTTTCAAGCTATTGCAGATGACGGTGAACCGCAGGAGAGTTTCGTTTAGTTTGGTTTAACTTGGTTTTATAGCACATCAACCATTGTAAGTTATCAATACCTAATCCATTTTTATACGTATAAACAGTTCTATTTCAAACAATTCAGTTTAGCATAAGTATGCAGTTTAAATGTCAAAACGAACCCATCTCAAACAATTCAGTTTAGCATAAGTACGCAGTTTGAATGTCAAAACAGTTCTATTTCAAACAATTCAGTTTAGCATAAGTACGCAGTCTAAATGTCAAAACAACCTAATCTCAAACAATTCAGTTTAGCATAAGTACGCAGTCTAAATGTCAAAACAGTTCTATTTCAAACAATTCAGTTTAGCATAAGTACGCAGTTTAAATGTCAAAACAACCCAATCTCAAACAATTCAGTTTAGTATGAGTACACAATTTAAATATCAAACAGTTCTATTTCAAACAATTCAGTTTAGCATAAGTATGCAGTTTAAATGTCAAAACAACCCCATCTGAAACAATCCAGTTTAGCATAAGTACGCAGTTTGAATGTCAAAACAGTTCTATTTCAAACAATTCAGTTTAGCATAAGTACGCAGTTTAAATGTCAAAACAGTTCTATTTCAAACAATTCAGTTTAGCATAAGTACGCAGTCTAAATATCAAAACAACCCCATCTCAAAGAATTCAGTTTAGTATAAGTACACAGTTTAAATGTCAAAACAGTCCCATCTCAAACAATTCAGTTTAGCATAAGTACGCAGTTTAAATGTCAAAACAGTTCTATTTCAAACAATTCAGTTTAGCATAAGTACGCAGTTTAAATGTCAAAACAACCCCATCTCAAACAATCCAGTTTAGTATGAGTACGCAGTTTGAATTTCAAAACAGTTCTATTTCAAACAATTCAATTTAGCATAAGTACCCAGTCTAAATGTCAAAACAACCCCATCTCAAACAATCCAGTTTAGCATAAGTACACAGTTTAAATGTCAAACAGTTCTATTTCAAACAATTCAGTTTAGCATAAGTACGCAGTTTAAATGTCAAAACAACCCCATCTCAAACAATCCAGTTTAACATAAGTATACAGTTTAAATGTCAAACAGTTCTATTTCAAACAATTCAGTTTAGCATAAGTACGCAGTTTAAATGTCAAAATAACCTAATCTCAAACAATTCAGTTTAGTATAAGTACGCAGTTTGAATGTCAAAACAGTTCTATTTCAAACAGTTCAGTTTAGCATAAGTACGCAGTTTAAATGTCAAAACAACCCCATCTCAAACAATCCAGTTTAGCATAAGTACGCAGTTTGAATGTCAAAACAGTTCTATTTCAAACAATTCAGTTTAGCATTAGTACGCAGTCTAAATGTCAAAACAACTCCATCTCAAACAATCCAGTTTAGCATAAGTACACAGTTTAAATGTCAAACAGTTCTATTTCAAACAATTCAGTTTAGCATAAGTACGCAGTTTAAATGTCAAAACAACCCCATCTCAAACAATTCAGTTTAGCATAAGTACACAGTTTAAATGTCAAAACAGTCCCATCTCAAACAATTCAGTTTAGTATAAGTACACCGTTTAGTTCTATTTGACCCATAGATAGTACCCTATCAAAGTTCCAGCATTACTGGAACCTCACCATCAGATTGTTTAATGTTATATTCAGGACACTCGTTGAGGGAGTCTTACACCTCTGCAGAGATGCAGTCGGTGTATTCTACACAGAAAGGCTTAAATTTCCTGACTAACTGATTTTAACGGCGTGCAAACCTCTCTTGGGTTATTTTATGCCTAATGATTTGGGAATCGCATTCATTGTACATTTATATTTACATTTTTTTGTGTCGTTTCTTAAGAGTTTTTCTTTTCACATAGTTATATGATATCAAGTATTCCATTCAAATACAAATCATTTGCACACAGTTGAATGGTTTCAAGTATTCCTTTCTAATACAAACAATTTGCACACAGTTAAATAGTTTCAAGTATTCCTTTCTAATACAAGCCCTATCGGCTAGGGTTGTAGAATACATCGACTGTATCTCTGAAGAAGAGTAAGATCCACCTGTATCGAGTGTCCTGGATATGACACTAAAACAGCTGAGGCTCCAGTCCAAAGCCTTTGGGGAATAGAGCGGCTCTTCATTGCCATTACTCCCAGGTCCACTCAAACCCGGTGTGGTAGTACCTGTTAAGGTCAATTCTATTGGTCAAATAGCACTGTTCATTAATATTAAATTGAGTTAGTGTTGAATAGCAATACTTGAAATCATTCAACTGTGTGAAAACAAATGAGTTCTGGCTCATTTAAAAATAGTGTTACTAACGACCTATTCGCTTACAAATCATTTTTATAATATGCATGTGTAAACAGGATCTGGCATTAAATAACCCACAAGGATTGATATGCTATAAAACACAACCAACCAACCTATCAAATACAAATAAACTGCACACAGTCGTATGGTTTCAAGTATTCCTGTCAATTACAAATAATCTACACATAGTTGTATGGTTTAAAGTATTCCTATCTACTACATATAATTCACACACAGTCGAATAGTTTCAACTATTCTTATCTAATATAAATAATCTACACATAATCATATGGTTTCAAGTATTCCTATCTAATATAAATAATCTACATACAGTTGCATAGTTTAGAGAATTCCTACCAAATACAAATAATCTGCACACAGTTGCATTGTTGCAAGTATTCCTATCTACTACAAATAATTTACACGCAATCGAATGGTTCCAAGTATTCATATCCAATACAAACAATTTGCGCAGAGACAAATGGTTTTAAGAATTCCTACCTAATACAAATATTTTGCACTAAGTCGAAGGGTTTCAAGTATTCTTATCTAATACAAATAATTTGCACGCAATTGCATGGTTTCAAGGATTCCTATCTTGTACAAATAACCTACACACAGTCATATGGTTTCAAGTATTCCTATCTAATACAAATAATCTGCACAGTTTCAAGTATTCCTATCTAATACAAATAATTTCTATTTGATAATGGTCATTTGTTTACTGACAATTATATGGTTTCAAATGGCTTATGATAATCCTTAGTAAAAAACCACCTATTCCTGCTAATCGTCCCCGCTAGCGCCCTCTGAATTAAGTTTTCCCGCTGGTTTCGGGAGTCCTGTATCTCCAGTAAGGAAGTATTGAACTTTCAGTATCCGGCAAATCTAGTCCTATAACTTAAGCTGACCAAAAAAAGTTGCGATCTGCAAACTTTAATCAATGGAACGTGGAACAAGATACCAAATTTATGTCTGCTCTTCTAACTAACGCTCCAAGAAGGATTTATCAAGATTAGTGCCTGGCTTATTTGATTGCATCTACATCTTCCTCTCTCCATGATCCAGACGAAATATGTCGATCAGATCGAGTTCGACAATCAAATTGATCAGACTGTTTTCACACCTAACCGACCCACAAGCACCTTGCCCGCTCCAATCTATCTTAGGGTCAAGGATTACATTCCAATCTCCCACTAAAACTACTCGTTGCAGGAGGAACGGCCCCAACCGCCCAAAACAAAAAGAAGAAGCGTCTCTCCCAGGACAATTTGGCGCGTAAACTGCGACCAACCGGAACTTTCCACGGCAACATCTGCCATCAACAGTCAGCCCGCGTCACCTGCAAAGATAACATTAAGATATGCTTCCAATTTGCAGAGAGGGTTTGGGTGAATAATTGTGGGGTGATATATTTTTTGGAGCACTTTCTAAGCTGTTTTTCCTTTGGGAGTTGGGCTGGGTATCCACTTTTTTCTCTTTTTATTTTATTTTCCTTCCTCGTCTTCCAAGAGTCTTTTCGAGGCTATAGAGCCGAAGTTTTCAAGGTCCATATGGTCGTCCTCCTCCACTAACTCCTAGGTTTCCAGCTGCCTTTTGGTTGCTGTTTTGGAAGTTTTGGCTGTTCGGGTTTCTTTGAAGGTTGTTGCTGTTGTTTGCTTCGGTTTTAGAGCATATCAACCCTTGTGGGTTATTTAACCTATTTACACATATATCAAATATGATTTGTAAACGAATAGTTTTATGTAAAATTTTAAACAAACCAAAGCTCTTTTGTTTGCACACAAGTAAATGGTTTCAAGTATTCCTATCTAACACGAATAATTCTATTTAGTATTAATAATTTGTTTACACACAGTTAAATGGTTTCAAGTATTGCTATATAACACTAAAAATTCAATTTAACATCAGTCATTTGTTTGTTGTACACAGTTAAATGGTTAAACAGTTCCATTTGACCTCATATGTTCTGGTATTGATTGCTTAGTTGGAGGTTTCCAACCCAGCTTTCCTACTCCCGCCGTTGTCTTTTCCTGGTCGGCAAGATGTCTGAATCCGTTGTAGAGGAGCTGTCCGAGCACACTGGTAGCGACCGCCAGTCTCCTCCAAATTAGGAAACAGGGGATTCGATCTTTGATTTGGAGGTGCCCGTGGTGTAATGGTTATCGTCGTAGGACATGAACACGGCGACACGAGTTCAAATCCTGGACGAGACATTGCATTTCACATAGCACTAATACCCTTGGGAAAGGTATGAATCCAATCATTCTCCCTCCAGCTATGGGTAAATAATAGGGCAGACTGGGTTTTTCAGCCTTAGTGAGGCAACTAGTCTAGGAGAAGGAAAACTCTGAATTCAAACCTGTTAAACTCCGCTTAAAAATTGACCTTGTGTCATATCCTACCCGAGCGGAGGGGTTGGGTAAATAGGATCTTTGATTTGGTCATCTTTTTATGTGGCTTGGGTTTTGGTTCTTTTTGTTCATGTGGCCGGGTTTTGGTTATCTGCAGATTCCAAGTCCCTCTTGAGCTCTGCTTTTGGTCTTCCTCCTGGTCCGATACCTTTTTGGATGCCTGAGAGACATCTTTGTTTTTACAAGAACTAGAGCTGGTCATTTTAGGCAAAAGGCACACAAAAGGGATGTGAAAAATAAACTAATCCCAAAAGGGAATAAACAATAATTGCCCCCAAATGGGCTAATACACGAACAAAAACTCCCAAAGGGGGCAAAGAGGACTTAGAAAAATATGTACAAAGAGAGAAAGTTTGGTTGTAAAGCAAAGAAAAAATATATACACACGAGCTGGTCAAAGGAGAAAAAACCCACAGAGTAACGCATAGAACTTACTGAACGCAAAAAACCAACTGATTTTGTTTGAATGGTAACTGAACTACCTCCATCTCCTAAAAATTACACACTCTCCCGTCACAATAAAGAAGTCCTTACATAAACGATGGCTCATGCATATTCATATGCCATCGTAACACAGACTTGAATCTGCGCATGCGCCTTTTAAATTCATCACAACTTGTATTGTGTCGAGTGAAAGATATTGATCGCGAATTCTTTCTGAAAATTACGGATTGATTTAAGAATTTTGCGTTTCCGAAAAGATATGACGACCCATCAGAGGTAAGTAAGACTAGATTATTTGTCCTTTGTTTTAAAAAAATCAACTTAGCTGGAAAATAGAGGCGTATTAACCTTATTTCATTTGTTAATTTTTACCTTCTGCCATTTTGCTTTTTCAGTTTTAATTTACTCTTTTCCTACCCATTAGATGACAGAGAACCAAGTTCACTAGAGATAAAATATGGTTTCGAGATATTTTTTTCTTCTCTCCTCAAGTCGTTTCGGTAAGTCTCCCAAACTCACTGCAATATTTTATCTTTGGATAAAAGAATTATTTTACATTTTTATAAGGGGGTTCACTTTCATATTTGATTTCAGTGTAGAATGATCACCTATTTCCCGAACAGTTAGCGTTAGAAAAGACAAATAACCAGACAGCCCAGCCGGCTGGGAAGACTGTAAAATACGCCAACAGCGTATCTGCAGAGGGATAAGACCTCTCCCCAACGAGTGTCCTGGATATGGCATTAAACCATGTAATGGATAAGCGCCAATCCTGGAGCTCTGCGGAATGTTGAGTACCCTTTCATTGCGATGACTCTTGGGGCTTGTTTAAAATGTTACCTATAAACTATTGGTTTACAAATTTTATATATATATATATATATATATATATATATATATATACGAGTGGGCTTTGAATAAATCGCAAGGTTTAATATGCCATAAAACCCAATTAGACTCGTCCAAATTCATTTTTATTCCTTCAGCCATGGCAGGACCCTTTTTTTTATATACTTATAACAGAAATGGATTATCTTTCTACACTACATAAAATTAGAATGTGTTTGTTGAACACAACTTATAAAATGTAATTTTTTTTTTCTGAATAAAGAAATTCTGGCGAATTCAAGGGTCTAATAAGTTCAAATCATAAAAATAATTGATTAACTGAAAATTTTCTTCGCGATGAACTTGAATAACAGTGTGTGGAATAACAGCGTTTCTTTCTTTTGCCATAGAAGTTCGTGAGTTTGGCGCGTATTAATAAACATTTATTTTTAATTGTAAATATTTTTTTAATTTTCAGCCACCCATCTATTTGCCAATCATTTGGGATTATTTTTTCATGTAATTTCAGTTGTTCCCTCTCTTCTCACGATATATGTAAATATGGGATTCGTTTAGGATCTCGTAGTGACAGACGTATTTTGGTGCCTGTAAATTGAAAGATTTTTTGAATACATACGACAGTGAAAGTAATAATAAAGTTTAGGTGAAAGTAATAATACAATTAGTTTGGCTCAGTGACTGGAACTAGTCAAATTAAAGGGGGTGTCCTCGTGGTGTAATGGTTAAAGCGATGAACTGCGGAATCGTAGTAAGCGAGTTCGTACTCCAGTCGCGCTATTACGTTCACATTCGGGCAAATACCATTGGGAAATGTATGAACCCCCTTATCCTCCCAGCTATGGAAATTTACTAAGCTTTTTGCTTAGATGTGGCACAAGGCCATATGAAAGGGGCACCAAATGAGACTCGAACTCACCCGTGTGGGTTTGCTAGTCGAGCTTGCTAACCATTACACCACCAGAGGCGCCTTATCCTCCCAGCTATGGGTTAAATAGTACCACTACTGTTCTTCTAGGAGAATGGCTTTGGCATTAAATAACCTACAAAGGTTGATATGCCATTAAACAAAGAAACCAAACCAAACCAAACATGGTCAAGTTAAAGATAGGATAATGCAGGTCAACCTCCTCTTCTTTAATTTTCAGGCTTGTGCCACATTTTCTAATTTATTTCATAAATACAGACGACTCATCCCAGGTAAGTAAAACTAGTGTTTTTGTTGGTTGTTCTTCTTTATTTATTTATTTATTTATTTGCCTTTCTTTCTTGGTGAAAATTTGCATATTGGCTTCGATTGTTTAATTATCTATTTATTCATTTATTTCTAGTCGTCATCGCTTAATATCTTAATTACTTGTTCCCTCCCTCCATTAGACGACAGTACCAAATTATCCAGAGAGTTTCCGATTTTTTCAATATTAATTTTCTTTCACACACATCCTAATGAATTTTTTCAACTGGTTAATTAGTCATGGTGGAACGTTTGGGGGGCCTCAAACTAATAATCATCTTTTATTAGTAAATATTCATTGTCTTAACTTTTTCTCTTTCATTTACATTAGGTTGCCCAGTCGGTCAGGGCTTTAGAAAACACCGACAGCACCTCTGCAGAGGGGTAAGACCCCCACCCACCCGATGAGTGTCTTGGATATGACACTGAGGCTCAGGTAATGTTGGAGCTTTGGGGAATGCGGAGTACCCCTTCGTTGCCATCACTTCCAGGTCCGCTTCGGTAGCACCTGATAGGGTCCTATCAATGGGTCAAATAGAACTGAACGGTGTACTTATGCTAACCCGAATGGTTTGAAATAGAACTGTTTTAACATTTAACTGTGTAAACAAAAAAACTATACTTACACTAAACTGAATTGTTTGAAATTTAATTCGGTATCAAATGTCCCGAAAAGGGTTGATACGCCGTAAAATAAAACAACCAAGCAACCAACCAACATTTAGATTAGGGATTTCGTATGTAAATAAAATTGTCTTTCATCTCGATCGCACATCACAGTAAATACATAGGATATTAGTCTTGTAGATGTATTTGTTTGACGGTGATTTATCTGACATCCCTACGTGTCAGAATGTGGCTCAAGGGTATTTTATTGTTGGAGCAACGCACGAACCTAGATTCATGCGTAGCAGGTGCAAAAATTCTTGACCCGTCGGCATTTCCCTAACGGAATACTTCAGGCACCAAGCAATAAAGCAAGAAAAGATGTGGTGGGAGATGATCCTCTGAGGTCAAGATGTCATGATATACAAACACAACCACCCGGCATGAATGTGAGAAAGAATTCCGGAATGAATGCGACATTATGGCAAAAATAATAGGGCGTTTGGATCATTAATTGGAATAAGTTAAGTTAATAATAGAAAAACCAGCCTTTTTCGCCCTTCCTATTTTAGGCCTTGTGCCACACTCGTAACTCGTATACGTAGCACAATTTTTACATTACAACGGGCCGCTTACATGAAAGCACTAGTTCCCACCAGATCACCAAAGTTCTGATTCTTTCTTTGGTTTCAATATCAACTCTTTTTCGGTTATTTAATGCCAAAGCCATTCTCCTAGAAAAACAGTAGTGGTACTATTTAACCCATAGCTGGGAGGATAAGGGGGTTCATACCTTTCCCAAGGGTATTTGCCCGAAAGTGAACGTAATAGCGCGACTGGAGTACGAACTCGCGTACTACGATTCCGCAGTCCATCGCTTTAACCATTACACCACGAGGACACCCCCCCGCCTGTTCTTGTAACTCATTATCCTAGCACATCATGATACAACTAGCTGTGGTGGTATACAAGTATTATGTCAGAACAAGTGCCAAAATATTTAACCATTACACCACGAAGACACCCCCCCAAAAGTTCTGATCCTATCTAGTGTTTAAATGGGTGACTATTTAAGCAACAGCAGTGTCTTTAAGCAACCTTTGTGCTATATCTAAGCAAAGATTGCCCAGTCGGCTGTGGCTGTAGAACACACCGACTGCTTCTCAGCAGAGGTGTAAGAACCACTCCCAAAAGAGTGCCCTAGATATGACACTAAACTATCTGATGGTGAGGTTCCAGTAGTGCTGGAGCTTTGGGGAATGCGGAGTACCCATTCATTACCATCGCTCCCAGGTCCACTCTGTCCCCGTTGAGGTAGCACGTAATAAGGGTCCTATGTATGGGTTATACGTGGTGCCTTCAATAAGTTTCCAGACTTTTTTGTACAGGCATTTAAAATTGTCGTAGACTCTTGAAAATTCAGTATCTTATTGCTATACATCTTGATCATAAAAATTGGTCATCACAGAGATGATTGACCAATTTTTATGATTTTAGGTTCAAGTGAACAGTTACAACTGGAATTGGAATACACCCTGCTAAAACCTGATTGTCACAGCTGGTGAATTCCAAAATGCAAATGCAACCCAAATGCAATCTGGACTTTAGAAGAATGATATGCAATAAAATTGTGTTTTAAACTTGGAAAAAATGCCATGCGATGAAAGTTGGATCTAGTGCTATGACCCAGAAACCAAGAGACAGTTCCCAGTGGAAGCGTGCTGGCTCTCCCAGACCCAAGAAGGCCAGACAGAGCAAATCCACCCACAAACTTTTGATGATCCCTTTTTTGACAGCACTGGCATGATCTACATGCACTGGGTTCCCGCTGGACTGACAGTCAACAAGGAATACTATGTTGAGGTTTTAAGGGAGTTCAGGAAGAGATTCCGTCTGAAGAGGCCATTACTCTTTAAATCGGGTCAGTGGCATTTCCACCAGGACAATGCACCAGTCCACAACTCAGACTAATTGTCACAGACTATTTGACCAAGATGGGCATCAAGACAGTTCGTCCCCCTCCCTATAGTCCAGACCTAGCTCCCTGTGACTTTTGGTTATTCCCTAAGCTCAGAGGCTGTCGTTATGAAACAATTGAGATGAATTGTTTGAAATAGAACTGATTATTTGTATAAAAATGGATTTGGTATTAAATAACCTACAATGGTTGATTTGCCATAAAACCCAACCAACCAACCAACCGGGTAATTGGCGAACACTCAATTTACTAGGCCAATGGGCATATGTGTATGTGTGCGAGTGTAAAAACTTTAGTACTGTTCTGGTGCCGATGGCGAGCGATAATGAATAATGCGTGAACACGCAAGCTATCTAATAAGGAAGTATGTTTATTTACATTCAAGGGAGCTAAACCTACAGAGCTGGCCTCACTTTCATGGGGCCGTTTCGTACCCGTGTTTTACGGAGCTCTATACATCATAACATCCCTCTTATCAAGTGATGTTTACACTGAGTTCAAGGTGATGTGTAATGCTGTAAAAGTCCATACTTTGTAATTGTGTGTGAGTTCATTTTTGAATGAAGCTAGTAAAATTCCGAGTAATCAAAGTAAGGTCCCTATGTGCTTTTTTCTTTTCTTTTTCTTTTTCTTTCTTCCCCTTTCTCCTCAATTTTTGCTTTGTGCGTCTACCTTTCGATAGGTCGTGGTCCTTTAATCGTGCTGGCACTTGGACAGGACGACTAGATCTACGGGTTTGGATTTCATGTGTCTGTGATGTGCATGTTTGTATGGGAGTTTATTGGGGGTCAGCTGGTGTTTGTTCGGGTAATGTATCTAGTTGCCGGGGGCGAATATTCAGGGGCTCAGTGGGTGCCCGGTCAGGAAATGTGGCCTGTTGGCGTAGGTGGATCCTGTTTCGCCTGTACTGTTGTCCATCTACCTGGACCATGTAGCTGCGTGGTGCTGCTTTGCTAGTGACTATACCAGGCGTCCAGTCGCTGTTAGGGTTTTGTGGATGACACTTCACCCTGATAGGTTGTCCTATGACGAGGTCTTCCTTCTCAATTTGAACATAGTTTCGCTCCGTTTTAGTAAGTGCTCTGGACGCATACACGATGGGGTGTCCACCCTGTTTTATTACAGCTCCAAGACCAACCTCCGAACTATCGCATTCCAGTGAGACTTCCTTGTTAACATCATAATATTGGAGGACTGGAGCTTGGGTGATGAGTTCTTTCATCCTACTGAAAGCCGTTTCGTGTGGTGGCAACCAGTCAAATACAGAGTCCTTGTCCAGTAGGCGTCGCAGCGGTTCACATACAGTGCTTAGTTTGGGTGTAAACTTAGCAAGGTAGTTTGCGACTCCTAGGACTCTCTGAACACCTTGGACGTCTGTGGGGTATTGCATCTGCGAAACTTCCTTAACTTTCTCCGGGTCTGCTGCTAAGCCCTGTGCACTGAAGATGTGTCCCATGTAACTGACAGAAGTTTGTTTGAAGTTTAACTTTTTGGGGTTGCGTTTTAAACCCTTTTCCCGGCATCTTTCGATAAGTGCTCTGAATGCTGTGTCGTGACTTTTGTCGGCCTCCGCATCATTCTCACCAGAACCATATATTTTGGTGTCATCTGCGATAACTTGAGTGTTGTCCAGTCTTTGTTGCCATTTCTCTGGGGCTGAGCTAATTCCAAGTGGCATTCTAAGCCACCGTATCCTGCCAAATAGAGTCCAACACGTTGTCAAGTATGAAGACGACTCATCCAGTGCAACCTGAAGAAACCCATCCTTAGTGTCTACGACCGAGAAGAGCCTGGCCTTGCTCATCTTTGTCGCTATTTCCTCGACTGTTGGAGTTAGGTAGTGGTTACGCTGGATTGCCTTATTCAAATGGTATGGGTCAATACAGATCCTCAATTTGTGGGGTTTCCGAATGACAACTATGTTGCTGATCCAGGGTGTCGGTTCTGTGACCCATGCTATCACTCCTTGTTCAACCAATTCCTCCAGCTTTTGTTTCAGCTCCATTTTGAGTGGTAGAGGAACTCTGCGGGGGTTGTTCTAAACTGGTTTGATGTTTTTATCAATCTGTATTTTGCATTCTCCTGGTAGTCTTCCCAGCCCGGAAAATACATCTTTACAGTTGTCGAGAACACCCTCCTTGGTGAGTGATTTAACTTCGTCCAGGTGTCTGACGCATTCAACGTTGAAGGCTATAAGCTGGAGTGCAGAGCTGGCCCGTCCAGATAATAAGGATGGCGAATTATTGTCCACTACTTGAAAATGGACTTTTTTCTTGATGTTGTTTGCTTCGCACCACAGTGTTACAGCTCCCAGGGGTTGGAGAATGGAATTGTCGTACAGCTTCAGCTTTATATAGGAGAGCTGTAAGGGTGATGTGGTGAGGCGTTTATAGTCCACAAGAGCAAGAGTGCTGCAGCTTGCCCCAGTGTCAATTTGGAACTTGAGGGTTAGAGCTTTCTGGCCTCCTAAGGGGGATACGTGGATGTTTGCGTAGTAGTGTTTGCGGTCTGACAAAGGGTCCAAGGCATATATGCTTTATCACTGCTGGCAGGTTCGTCATTGACATAACGAACCCTTGCATGTGCTGGCAGTTTATTTGACCGTGGTGGATGCGCTTGGGATTGGCACATCCTTGCAACATGGTTACGCTTTAGGCAGATTGCGTAGGTTAATCCATAGGCCTGACATTTGCCTTTGTCATGGCTTAGTCCGCAGAATTTACAGTCCTTGATATGCTCCCGTCTCTGTTTTCTTTTTTCGGCTTGTTGGGTATAATGCACTGTTTCAGTTGTTTTTCTGCTGCCTATCACGTCAACTTGTCTGTCCCTTTGTTCAGTGCTCCGACATATATCTATTGTCCGGTCTAGTGTTAGGTCTGGTTCACTGAGGAGTCTGGTCCGAATTTCTTTTTTATTTGTTCCCATCACTATCCGGTCGCGGAGTAATTCATCTTCCAGCGTACTGTATCTGCACGTTTTTATTAGTTTTCTCAGCTTGTTCAAATATGCATCGAAACGTTCGCCTATTTCCTGGTCGCATGAATTAAATACGTAGCGTTCGTATGTCGTATTTAATTTAGGTTCGAAATAGTCCGATAATTTTTTTATGGTGGAGTTGATGTCCACACGTTCCTCCTCTGTCATGGGCAGATTTTTTATAATTTTTAGGCATTCCTTGCCAACGATAGAGAGAAATGTTCCTACCTGGACTTTAGCTGGTTTGGTATCAATGCGCGTAGCGTCGGCGTAGTTCGTCCATGAGAGTTTAAATAGGGACCAGTTCTCTCTCAAATCGCCGTCCATGTCCATTTTTTCCGGTGGTGGGATGGGGTAAGCCATTATTCCGAAGTATTAGTCTTATCTCCGAGGTATTGTATCCGATTTGTGCCGTGTAATGATCCGGTCCGACTTCCGTGTTTTATGTGTTCACGTGGTGTCCGAAAAGTAGTTCGATTAGTTTGCCGGTGCGTATACGCTATTTTAGTTATTTTCCGATGTAATGTGTGTTTATCCGAGGTGTGGAGAGATGACTTCACTGAATGTAGAAAAAAAATCCCACTTTGATACCATGTTCTGGTGCCGATGGCGAGCGATAATAAATAACACGTGAACACGCAAGCTATCTAATAAGGAAGTATGTTTATTTACATTCAAGGGAGCTAAACCTACAGAGCCGGCCTCACTTTCATGGGGCCGTTTCGTACCCGTGTTTTACGGAGCTATATACATCATAACAAGTACATTGTATATTTTACAAATGTTTATGAGTTGGAATGAAAAAGTGATATCAGATTTAATCTATGAATGATATACGAAGTAATACGAGTAAAGATATCAAAAAGGAAAATCTTAGACAAAAATTAACAATTAACTTCCGATAAGAAAAAATAGGTTATTCATTATATAAAGTTTCTATTTTCAAAATAGATCACAAGAATAGTAAGGTAAGAAGCGATTCGCTTATAGATTGATTACATTAAACTTTTGCTAATTAATAAGTTCTCTTTACTTATAATTCCTCTTAACCCTGATAAAGTTCGATGGGTAGGTCTTGCTCCTATTGGCAGGCCTTAGAGTTTACCGTATCCTGGATATGAGACTAAGCTACCTCTGCTGGCGAAACAATAGTTCTGGAGATCTGTGGATTATGAAATACCTCTTGATTACCATTACTCTCAGGTCTACTCTGGCTACCAAGGTAGTACCAATCAGAGTTCCATCTATGGGTCTCTCCAGGACTCTATTCAGTATTCTAGCCGATCTTAGCAGTTATCAGGTATGGTGGGTCTCAAAAACAGTTTTTCGTCGTTAAAAACTTTCACTATCTATCGGTGTTATAGTGCAGTTTCCGTAGAAATTAGTTTTTCTTTCGGAACATTTCTCGAATACTATTGTGGGCTGATACAAAATACTTTTCCTATTTATTTTTAAATTATCGACAAGTAAAACAAAACCCTTCTCATAATATCTGATGACAAAACAACGGCTAATCCACTATGATGGTATGTTTGTGTCTTATGCATTTCTTTGTTTAATGACATATCAACATTCGTAGGGGGTATCCTCGGGGTGTAATGGTTAAAGCGATGAACTGCGGAATCGTAGTAAGCGAGTTCGTACTCCAGTCGCGCTATTACGTTCACATTCGGGCAAATACCCTTGGGAAAGGTATGAACCCCCTTATCCTCCCAGCTATGGGTTAAATAGTACCACTACTGTTCTTCTAGGAGAATGGCTTTGGCATTAAATAACCTACAAAGGTTGATATGCCATTAAACAAAGAAACCAAAGAAAGGAAAAGTCTAATCCAGTTTTACAAATCTTTGCAGTTTGAGTAATTTCCAAATTTGAAGAGAATCACTTATGAATTTGTATCGGCTTTTGGCACAACCTACAAATGTAAGCTGTGCCAAATTTTAAAAATGAAAAACGTCAAATCATATTATTCTGACAAGCAGAAAATAAAACAATGGTTTTGTTTATTTCTATGTCATATCAACCAGTGTAGGTCATTCAATGCCAAATCCGGTCCATACATATATATTAGGTTTACAAAATATATATATCTAAGTCAACAAGTTTAAATAGTTCCAAGTATTGCTATGTATCACAAACAATTCAATTAAACATCGTTCATTTATTTACAAACAGTTAAATGATCAAACAGTTTTATTTCAAATAATTCAGTTAAGTCATTTGTTTGCTCACAGTTTAAATGCCAAACAGTTCTATTTGACACATCGAACCCTATCAGGTGCTACCAATCCGTGCCAGAGTGGACCTGGGAGCAATGAAAGTGTACTACATATTCCTCAAAGCTCCAGCATTACTGGAGCCTCACAATCAGATGGTTTAGTATCATATCCAAGACTCACGTTAGAGAAGTGTTTCCCATCTGCAGAGATGTAGTCGGTGTATTCTACAGTCCCAGCCGACTGGGCTTTAAAACAACTGGAAGAAAACATCGTGGACACCTGAAAATCTGTATCAGAAAATAAGAAACAAAATTCTTTTGTATGTTGATATAAAAACTCATCACCCGCTCCAGAAAATCAGACTTTGTTACATATATTTTTAACTAGGTGTATAGCTTGATTTTTTCCTTTTTTCCGGACGCAGTTATATGATATCAAATATTCACATCTAATACAAACAGTTTGCAAACAAATCTACGAGGTGCCTTCAATAAGTTTCCACACTTTTTTTTTGTACAGGCATTTAAAATTGTCGTAGACTCTGGAAAATTCAGTATGTTATTGCTATACATCTTATGAGATGGCTGACCAATTTTTATGATTTCAGCTTCAAATGAACAGCTACAGTAGCAATTGGAATACATCCTACTAAAGCCTGATTGTGACAGCTGGGGAATTTCAAAAATGCAATCTGGACGTCAGGACACTTTAGAAGAACGATATGCAATAAAATTCTGTTTTAAACTTGGAAAAATGTCACAGAAACTCATGGAATGCTTCAGACTGCTTTTGGAGCATCTTGCATGAATCGAGCATCATTTTCTGAGTGGCATAAGAGATTCAAGGAAGGCAGAGAGTCTGTGAGGGATGGTGAGATGTGTGGGAGGAGTAAGGAAGTCAATACATCAGAGTTGATTGACCAGAGACAATAAGTGCACAGTTTGATGTCAGTGTGGGAACTGTACACACAATCATTCGCGAGGAACTGAAGATGCGGAAGATTTGCGCGAAGTTTGTCCCAAGGAGGCTCACAGAAGATCAGAAAGAAAGACGTTGTCATAACAGCTGGGAGATGGTCGAGCTGATCAATTCAGTTCTTGATGGTCTGGTATAACCCCAGCCGACTGGGTTATACTTTGTTGGTAACATTTTAAACAAGCCAGAGCTCATTTGTTTGCACACTGTTAAATAGTTTTAAGTATTGCTATGTGACACTAACAATTCAATTTAATATCAGTCATTTATCTGTACACAGTTAAATAGTTAAACAGTTCCATTTGATCCATAGACCGATCCCTAACCGATATTACCTCTCTGGATCATAGTGGAAATGGGAGTAACAGTAATGAAGGGAAGCTCCGCATTCCCCAGAGCACCAGGACTGGAGCCTCTGATTGTTTTGGGTTATATCCGGGACACTTGTTTTCGGGGTGGGTCTTTTCCATTTGCTGTGATGCAGTCGGTGTAGTCTACTGTCTCCCCAGTCGATTGAGCAGCTGCCTACGAATGTTGATTGGTTTGTTTAATGGCATATCAACCTTTGTAGGTTATTTAATGCCAAAGCCATTCTCCTAGAAGAACAGTAGTGGTACTATTTAACCCATAGCTGGGAGGATAAGGGGGTTCATACCTTTCCCAAGGGTATTTGCCCGAATGTGAACGTAATAGCGCGACTGGAGTACGAACTCGCTTACTACGATTCCGCAGTCCATCGCTTTAACCATTACACAACGAGGACACCCCCTTTTTCTTTGTGTATATATATATATGTATATATATAAATATCCTGGTAGGATAAGGGTATTTGCCCGAAAGTGAACGTAATAACCCAACTGGAGTACGAATTCCCTTACTACGATTCCGCAGTCCATCGCTTTAACCATTACACAACGAGGACACCCCCTTTTTCTTTGTGTGTATATATATATATATGTATATATATATATATATATATATATATATCCTGGGAGGATAAGGGTATTTGCCCGAAAGTGAACGTAATAACCCAACTGGAGTACGAATTCCCTTACTACGATTCCGCAGTCCATCGCTTTAACCATTACACAACGAGGACACCCCCTTTTTCTTTGTGTATATATATATATGTATATATATATATATATATCCTGGGAGGATAAGGGTATTTGTCCGAAAGGGAACGTAATAACCCAACTGGAGTACGAATTCCCTTACTACGATTCCGCAGTCCATCACTTTAACCATTACACAACGAGGACACCCCCTTTTTCTTTGTGTGTATATATATATATATATATAGTGTGTGTGTGTAATGATTAGGGTCGTAGGAAATGGACACGCTGACCAGAGTCCAAACATGGACGAGGCTGTTTGCATTTCACATAGCCCTAATACCCTTGGGGAAACGTGTGAATACGTCTATTCTCCCTCCAGCTTTGGGTAAATAGGATAGACTGCTATAGCAACCAGTCTAGGAGAAGAAAAACTCTGAATTCTAACCTAACCTCTACTTAAAAATTGACCTTGTGTCACATCCTGCTCGTGAAAAGGGGTTGGGTAGATATATAATTTAGAACGTATGAGTTGTTCAGTGGACAGTACGATTCATTTTATCTCTGCGACCGTGTGAGTAGGGAAAATACTTGAATTTGTAGCAGGTCGAATAAAATCTTGACGTCAGCGAAATGTGGCCCGCGGGCTATAGGTTGGAGAGCCAATGTGTCTTGGGTGTCTCGTTGGCACGACCAGTCTTCTGGGTGGGGGTCAAATTTGTAACTCAGCTTATTGAATTTGAAATAGTAACTCAATACATTAAAACTTTATGAACATGTGTCATTAGCGTTTTTTTTTTTCTTTTTAAATATCATTTAAACATTTAAGAATATTTAAAATATGACTGAGTCTTTCGACATTATTTATGGAATGACCAGATAGCATGTATCGTTATCATTTGGACATTTTAGAAAAATAAGATATTCAATCTCTCGAGATCAGATTTCGGTCATATTTATGGAATGACCAGTTATCATTTGGATATCTTAATATGATGAAAATATCGGCCAATACTTTTGGAATGATCTGCTAGTAATAGTGTTGATGGACGTAAGATCAGCCCTCAAATTCTGATACAAGTTTTCATTGCAGTAGTAACTGGTGACGGCAAGTTTCATTAAGTCTCCAGGACTCTCCTCAGTATTCTAGCCGATCTTATCATTGCTCTAATTTGGGTGATCTCAGAAACAGTTTTTCGAAGTTAAAAACTTTTACTATCTAAAGGTGTTGTTGTGTAGTTTCGAATACAATTTTTGGTTGATTCAAAATACTTTTGCCATTTATTTTTAGATTATATACAAGTAAAACAAAATCTTTCGGATAATATCTAACGACGAAACAATGAAATGTTTGGCTAACCCACTATGATGGCATGTCGATGTATTACACTTTACTTTGTTTAATGACATACCAGCATTCGTAGGTAACAGCTCAATCGGCTGGGAAGAGAGTAGAATACACCGACTGCATCCCTGCAGAGGGATTAGACCCACCCCAACAACAAAGTGTCCTGGATATGACTTGAAACAATCTGAGAGTCCAGTCCTGGTGCTCTGAGGAATACGGAGCACTTCTTCATTATTGTTACTCTCATTTTCACAATCATATTTACCAACCCCTCCGCTTGGGCAGGATATGACACAAGGTCAATTTTTAAGCGAAGTTTAACAGGTTTGAGTTCAGAGTTTTCCTTCTAGACTAGTTGCCTTACCATGGCTGAAGAACCCAGTCTGTCCTACTATTTACCCATAGCTAGAGGGAGAGTAATTGGATTCATACCTTTCCCAAGGGTATTAGTGCTATCTGAAATACCATCAGTCTTGTCCAGAATTTAAACTCGTGTCACCGTGTCCATTTCCTACGACGATAACCAGTGTATATATCAGGGGCGGAGACGGGACTAGTGCTACTCGTGCCCGGCACGACCAATAACTCGGTCAATGTTATTCAAAATGGATTTAAAATCATCCATTAATTTCAAGCAAACATACTTAGTCTGATCTCAATTAAATTACGTATCTATTCAAGTTTCGATAACTAAGTAGCCAAAAGTTCATAAATATATCTGGGAATAATACAACGATGCTGTTTTGAACGGATGGTCTTTGTCCGGCCACCGTCAGATTCATTGAACATCCCATAAAATCGGCTATAATGTTGAACACGCGCAATCCGTGCCGAGCACTAGACCCTTATAATAACAGTAATGTTAGAGAAATCCGCTTTTGGCTGTAGCCAATAGCAAGAGCAACCCAAACACCGTGCTCAAAAATCTTAGAACATTCTGACTGCTGACAGCTGTCTTGGGAAGAGGGAGAGGGACCGAGAGAGAGAGGGGATAGCAGATTATAGCCGTCGCCGACGTCATCATCATCGCTATGGTAAATTTTGGTTAAACAGCGTGTTTTAATTCGTTTTTTCACTCACAGATCTCTATTTCTTTAATGAATGTTGCATATATTACATTCTGTAACGAAAATTTGTTTATTTGAATACATTTTCAACAAATAATCTTTATTTTAAGCGAAATTGAAACTATTAGCTGTGTCTGTGTATATTGTCATCAGTTTCTTTATTCTAATAAACATATTTTTCTCGTCATAGTAATGAACATCTCTTTTCTTCTATACTTTTGAAAGGAAAAAAAATTATCTTATCTACTGTATTAATAAGACTACAAATTATATAGTATCTTGATTGTTTACAAAAAAAAATACTATGCAAGGTACGTTTGTCAATCTGTGCTATACAATGGAGAATCATGCAATAGCAACTATGATGACTTACTTTGGGTCCACGGACCACGGGTTGGGAACTGAAGTTGACAGAGGGGGGGGCACGAGTAGCAAAAATAGGCTAGAGTCGCCACTGATATATAGTAATAATTAATATGTAACGGTAAAGACATATTTAATCAGGAAGATCTTTACAGTGATCTATGCATAGATTTGTTTGCACACAGTTAAATGTTTTCAAATATTGTCATCTATATTTACCAACCCCTCCCCTCGGGCAGGATATGACACAAGGTCAATTTTTAAGCGGAGTCTAACAGGTTTGAATTCAGTTTTCCTTCTAGACAAGTTGCCTCACCAAGGCTGAAGAACCCAGTCTGTCCTACTATATACCCATAGCTAGAGGGAGAGTAATTGGATTCATACCTTTCCCAAGGGTATTAGTGCTATGTGAATTGCCATCAGTCTCGACCAGGATTTGAACTCGTGTCGCTGTGTCCATTTCCACTATGATCCGGAGTGGTAGTACATGTTAGGGTCCCATCTATGGATCAAATGGAACTGTTTAACTATTTAACTGTGTGCAAATAAATGACTGATATTAAATTGAATTGTTAGTGTTACATAGCAATACTTGAAACTATTTAACGGTGTGCAATCAAATGAGCCCTGGCTTGTTTAAAATGTTACCAACAAAGTAAAACTCAGTCGGCTGGGGCAGTAGAATACACCAACTGCATCTCTACAGATTGGGTAAGACCCCCCCCCCAACGAGTGTCCTTGATATGACATTAAACTATCTGGTGGTGAGGTTCCAGTAATGCTCGAGCTTTGGGGAATGTGAGGTACCCCTTCATTGCTCCCAGGTCCCTTGAAAAAGGCATGAACACCTTTATGCCCACCCCCAGTGATAGGTTAAATAATACCGTACCCCATTGTCTTTCAACAACGATAGCTTTGTCATTAAATAACCCACGAAGATTGATATGTCATTAAACAAAGAAACCAAAACCCATCTCTCTTGGCCCAGTCGGCTGGGATGGGGGCTGAAGAATACACCGACTACTTCTCTGCAGAGGGGTAACACTCCCTCAACAAATGTCTTGGAATGACCATAAACTATCTAATGGTGAGGCTTCAGTTATCCTGGAGCTTTGGAGAATGCGGAGTAGCCATCGCTCCCAGTTCCACTCTAGCCTGGATTGGAAGCACCTGATAGGGTCCTAACTATGGGTCAAATAGAACTAAACTGTGTACTCATGTTAAACAGAATTGCTTGAAATAGGACTGTTTTAAGAATTTAAACTGCGTACTTATGCTAAACAGAATTCTTTTAAATTTAATTCGGTGTTAAATGACCCGAAAAGGGTTGATACGCCGTAAAACGACCAACTCTCTCTCTCTCTCCCATTTCTTTCTCTATCTACTATTTCTTCTCTCTCCTTTACTACAAATCTTCTTCCTCATTATTATTAGTACTATTGTTGCTGTTGTTTTTATTGGCACTCTTGTAATTATTTTCTTATACAACTGCAATTTATATTTGTCTTCTCAAATTCTTTTTTCCCTTTGAGTTCTTTTTTTTATTTTATTTTTTTCTTTTGGTGTCCGCCTCTCGTTTTCCCTCCAAAATGAATGACGTCAGCATTTTGCTATTTGAAGGTGTCCCCCTCTCCCGCCTTTAATCCATTCAAATTCTCTCAGGTACAAAATTAAAACGCACCTACAAGAGCAATCATCACTTCACCAACACCCACGTCATTTCAACCACTATTATGACTACTACAATTTCAAAAAATCATCACAACAGTCAAAGTTAATCGTTTTCAGGACCATCGCTGGCCACTTTGCCATAGGGCAAAGTTTGGTTGGGTTTTATGGCATATCAACCATTGTAGGTTATTTAATGCCACATCCTCTTTATACATACATATTAAATATATAGGATTTGGTTTGGTTAGGTTTTATGGCATATCAACCATTATAGGTTATTTAACGCCAAATCCTCTTTATACATATTAAATATATAGGGTTTGGTTAGGTTTTATGGCATATCAACCATTGTAAGTTATTTAATGCCAAATCCTCTTTATACATATTAAATATATAGGGTTTGGTTTGGTTTGTTTGGGTTTATGGCATATCAACCATTGTAGGTTATTTAATGCTAAATCCTCTTTATACATATATATTAAATATATAGGATATGGTTTGCTTGGGTTTATGGCATATCAACCATTGTAGGTTATTTAATACCAAATCCTCTCGATACGCACACACACATACATATATACATAATACGTGTGTGTGTGATTTGTAGACACAATTTGTTAATAACGTTTTTAAACGAGCCTAAGCTCATTCTTTTTCACACTGTTAAATGGTTCCTAGTATTGCTATGAATCACAAACAATTCATTTACACACGGTTAAATGATCAAACAGTTCTATTTCAATCCATTTAATTTAGCATCAGTGATTTGTTTACACTCAGTTTAAATGTCAAATGTATTTGACCCATAGATAGAACCTGATCAGGTGTTACCACTCCTAGCCAGAGTGGACCTGGGAGTGATAGCAGTGAAGGGTTACTCAACATTCCCCAAAGCTGCAGCATTACTGGAGCCTCACCATCAGATTGTTTAATGTCATATCCAGGACACAGGACAAAGTTTGATAAACTAGTTATGCCCGTGGTTTGATTACCGTCGTAGGAAATGGACACGGCGACACGAGTTCAAATCCTGACGAGACTGATTGCATTTTCACCTAGCACTAATACCCTTGGGAAAGGTATGAATCCAATTATTCTCCCTCCAGCTATGGGTAAATAGTAGGACAGACTGAGGTCTTCAGCCTTGGTGAGGCAACTAGTCTAGGAGAAGGAAAACTCTGAATTCAAACCTGTTAAACTCCGCTTAAAAATTGACCTTGTGTCATATCCTACCTGAGCGGAGGGGTTGGTAAATATAAATAAACTAGTTATGCGAGCAAATGCCAATATAGTGAGTTCAATTCTTTATAAGAGACCCATACTTTTGGTCTTGTTTCAGACTTAGCTAAACCGAGAGAACATCTACAGGGCTCCTGCTGTAGAGCAATGGTTAGCAAAGGCTACAAAATAAGAGTGGGAAAATACATGTATATCTCCTATTTGATACCCACAGACTTTAAATTGGTCGCAGCTAAATATAACCAGAATATTTTTTTCACTTTTTTTTAATCGGTTTGTATTGGGTGAAAATAAGATTGCGCTGTCGGCAGGGTTTCGAATGCACTGACAGTATCTCTTTCAGAGGAGTAAGACCGCCACCCACCCACCAAAGTGGTGTTCAGAGCATGACACTTAACTGCATCTGTTAGTGAGGGTCCAGTTTTTTGAGATCTAAGGAGTAGAGAGTACCTTTTCATTGCCATTACTTCCAGATCCACTCTGACTTGGAATTGTTGCACCTGTTAGGGGATCCATCTATGGATCAAATAGATCTTTTTACAAATTATTTGTATTAGATATGTAATATAATGGCAGAGGGATTTCGTTTTATGCCTTTGGGTTTAGTTAGGCTGAGAACCTTTCGGCCCAGTGCATGGGTTACTTAGGTGCAACATTAACACAGGTGTTCACGCGCGAGCGGAGCGGACGTGTCACTCAGAGATGTCACAATAGCCCAGATGCGAAACGGGGCTAGCAAGTGCGAATGACGTCACGCACCGGAAGCGCGCGGAGGATTTTGGGATTTTGAAAAAGTCAGTTCGTCGAGTTGAGAACTGGACACTGAACGAGAAGAGTTGACTTCCGCTTGCTCGCGGAGTCCTTGGGCAGGTGTCGCACGAGATGGGGGGCAGATGGAAAAGCCAGAATAGAAAGAATGTTTATCTCTCTCCTTATGTCGAAGAACCTTTAAACTCAAAAGTAATAAAGTTTCGTACCTGAACAAAGAAGTCGTGTTTTTCGTGTTTCGAGACCCCTATGTTCTATCTTTATGAACATTCGATGTACGTTTCACACATAGCCATATCATGGCTATGGTACAGATAGAAATGCTTGATATCATGTAACCGTGTGCAAAAACTCTTAAAAAATGTAAACATCATATGTACAATGCATATAATTTCCTAACCACTGGGCATAAAATAACCCCAGATAGGTTGGCATGCCGTTAATTCAATCCACCAATAAAAGTAAGACTCCATATAGTCTACATTAAACTTTAAAATGCAACAAACTTGCCACGAAAATAAGCTCTCACAAGAAGAAACCAAATTATGAACAAAAACAAATTCCAGTGGTTTGAAGCTATTTCCCTGTAACTGCGAAAAACAGAAGTGTTGGTGAACTTAACTTAATGTTAATTAGGACCATAGATGTAACTTATTTTCAGTACTGTCATTTGAAATTTGAGTTTTCTTTTGGTTCATTTTTTTACCAAAATAAATTTGTTCCAAAGTTATACATCCTGTGATGGCGATAATATAGGGATAATCAAGAGATTGTATTCCGTGAAGGAAATAAAGGAATAAATATGTACTATAGGTTTAAATAAAGAAAGTAAGTTAATTGAAAAGATTTACAGAGAGAGAATGTATAGTATTTATCGTGTTCAGTCCAGGGAGTCTCTCTGTTCTCCTATATTCGGTGACCGGTGATACGGTCCCTTATTTAAAATGTTCCGGTGGTGATTACATATCTCACCATAACACCAAGATTGTCAATTTTGAGGCTGTATATGAATTTTTTGCATTGTATTAGCAATTCAGGAATAAAAAATTTTGTTCTTGTAGCTCTAAATAATCTTATAAAAGCAGTATATATATGTATATATACCGTCCGCACAAGCAGAATGCGACACAAGGTCAGTTTTTTAAGCAGAATTTAACGGGTTTGAAGTCGGTTTTCCTTCTCCTAGACTGGATGGCATACCTGTGATAAAGAACCCAGACTGCTCAACTATCTACCCCGAGGTGGAGGGAGAATAATTTGATTCATACCTTTTCCGGGGGTATTAGTGCTGTGTGAAATAAAAACAGCCTTGTCCAGGATTTGAACTTGGGTCACAGTGTCCATTTTCTACGAGGGTAACTATTATACCATAAATCTCTCTCTCTCTCTCTCTCTCTCTCTCTCTCTCTCTCTCTCTCTCTCTCATATATATATCTTATAAGTGTCGTGTCGTGTTGTCATTTTCTTCTCTCGGCCATTCATTGGTTGCTTCTCGCTATTTCAAATTCTTATTGGTTTGTGCATATAACTTTTTTTCATTTTCGACTCTTACACGCATCACTCGGTTCGCAAATCCGAGGAGCCAGTCGGACCAGAGATGCAAATTAGACACTCTGCGACTTCTCAACTAAATTGAACTTACGGTTTAACTTCAAAACTTCAAGTCATCTGAATTTAACACGATCAATCAAAGCCAAGCTTGCAATCGACCTTAAATTGTCAATCACACTGATCTGACATTAACGGTTTGAATCATGTCAAATCGAGCCCACTCGGCCGGGGTTGTTGAATACACCGACTGCATCTCTGCAGAAGGGTAGGACTCTTCCTCCCCAACAACAAATGTTCTGGATATGACACTAAAACATCTGATAGTGAAGCTCCAGTACTGCTACTCTGGAGAAATGGGAAGTACTTCTCCATTACCATTACTCCCAGGTCCACTCTGACCTGAAGTGATAGTATCCGTTAGGGTCTTATCCATGGGTCAAATAGAATTGTTTGACTATCGTAACCGTGTTGCAACAAATGACTTACGCTAAGTTGAATCTTTAGCAAATGAACTGCTTGATCATTTAACTGAGTGTAAACAAATGACTGATATTGAATTATTAGTGATACATCGCAATGTTTGGATCATTTAACTTAACGTTATTTACCCCGAGCAGGAGTAACGTTATTTACCCCGAGCAGGAGTAACGTTATTTACCCCGAGCAGGAGGGAGAATAATTTGATTCATACCTTTTCCGGGGGTATTTGTGCTGTGTGAAATAAAAACAGAGTTTTAATAATAGAATTATTAGCGTTGAATAGCAATACTTGAAATCTTTTAACTGTGTGCAAAAACTGAATTATTGGTATTACATAACAATACTTGAAATCATTTATCTTTGTGCAATTAAATGAGCTCTGGCTCGTTAAATGTTTTTACAAATCATTTAATATATGTATTAAAAGATTTGGCATTAAATGACCCACAATGGTTGATATGCCATAAAACAACAAACTACCTTTTTAAACACTACGTTTCAAATAATAGATGCAGCTAACCTATTATTTTGCAATCAAATGTCCACCTATTCGTACAGATAATGGCCCAGTCAGCAGGGGCTATAAGATACACCGACTGCACCTCTGCAGATGGGGTATGACCCACCACCAACGAGTGTCCTGTTATGACCCTAAGAATTCTGATAGGTTCCAGTAATGATGGAGCTTTGGGGAGTGCGGAGTATTCCTTCATTGCCATCGCTCCAAGGTCCACTCTGCCCGGAGTAGTAGCACCTGATAGAGCCCTATCTATGGGTCAAATAGAACTAAACCGTGGTTTCTTGAGCTTACTGTTTTTAGCATTTTAAACTCCGTATTTATTCTAAAATGAATTGTTTAAAATAGAACTGTTTTGATATTTAACTCTGTAGAATACACTGACTGCACTTCTGCAGAGTGGTAAGACCCCCTACCAAACGAGTGTCCAGATTATGACACCAAACTATCTGATTGTGAGGTCCCAATGATGCTGGAGCTTTGGGGAATGCGGAGTACCCCTTCATTGCCATCGCTCCCAGGTCCACTCTGGCCCGGAGTGGTAGCACCTGATAGGGCCGTATCTATGAGTTAGATTGAACAAAACTGCGTACTTATGCTAAAGTGAATTGTTTGAATTAGAACTTGCTAAACTGAATAGCTTAAAATAGAAATATTTTTGACAACTAAACTGTGTACTTACACTAAACTGAACTGTTTGTAATAGAACTGTTTTTGACATTGGAACTGTATCTATGCTAAACTGAATTATTTGAAGTTGAAGTGTTATAACATTTAACTATATGTGGACAGAATCTATACTTATGCTAAAGTGAATTGCCTGAATTAGAACTGTTTGACTAAACTGGATTGCTTGAAAGAGAAATGTTTTTGACAATTAAAACTGTGTACTCATGCTAAACTGAATTGTTTGAAACCAGAACTGACTATTTGTATAAAAATTGATTCGGCGGTAAATAACCTACAAAGGTTGATATGCCATAAGACCCAACCAGCCAACCATCGTACAGCTAAGGCTCTGCCATTTTTTTTTTCTATGTACTTAGTTTCAGCTAATTTTTCTGGGATTGTAACCTGGAAAGGTTTTAAACTCAATCAGAAAATTCAATTTAGGGTATTAAATGAAATAGTTCCTCTTTGTATAAAATTGTTCATCTCACAACACGTATACAGTACTTTTTAAGGGTTTTCAAGGGTATCTGAGATCTCCCAAGGAAGTCGAAGGTTTCTTTTATACACGAAACTCGGGATAAAGACGCCAGTTACCTGTAACAATAAAAAAACAAAGAAAACTTACTTTAAATAACAATAATAATAATAATAATAATAAGAGAGAGAATTTGCCGAATTGTGGACTGTTGTCCCGGCTGACTATAGAGTGAACTTGAAAGAAGGCGAAAAGAAGGATAAGTACCCGGACCTTGCTTGGGAATTGAAGGAACTGTGGTACGTGAGTGACAGAGACGCCAGTTTTAATTGGTGCCCTTGTTACAGTCACCAGAGGATTGATACAGGACTAGAGGACTTGGAAATTAGAGGACGATTGGCGACCATCCAAACTACAGCGTTATTAATATCAGCCAGAATACTGAGAAGAGTCCTGGAGATTTGAGGAGACTTGCTCTCACTCAAACTCCAGTGAGAAACCATTCGCTAAGGCTGGTATGAAAAACTCTGAAAAGAGTAGTAGTCGTGAAAGATAAAAGTTCACCTTGTCTGAGGATATTAAAATACGCTAAATGTACTACCTAGCTGAGGGGGATGGGCACCTCTGGTGGTGTAATGGTTAGCAACTTAGACTAGCAAACCTACACGAGTGAGTTCGAGTCTCATTGGGTGCCCCATTCATTTGGCCTTGTGCTAAATCGAAGTAAAGACCTTCGTAAATTACTAATTACTACCAAGCTGAGGGGGTTAAACCTCCCCCGCAAAAAAAGGATGTCTAAGATATGATTCTAAAACTGCATCTGATCCTATTTACCAACCCCTCCGCTCGGCAGGATATGACACAAGGTCAATTTTAAAGCGGAGTTTAACAGGTTTGAATTCAGAGTTTTCCTTCTCGTAAACTAGTTGCCTCACCAAGGCTGAATAACCAGTCTGTCCTACTATTTACCCATATCTGGAGGAAGAATAATTGGATTCATATCTTTCTCAAGGGTATTAGTGCTATGTGAAATGCAATCATTCTCGTCCAGGATTTGAACTCGAGTCGCCGTGTCTATTTCCTACGACTATAACCATTACACCACGGGCACCTCCTAAAACTGCATCTGATGGTGAGGTTTCACTTCTGGGGATCGGGGAAAATGTGGAGTCCACCTTCATTGCCATTATTCGCGGGTTCACTCTGACCCGGAGTGGTAGTACCAGTTAGAGTTCCATCTCTGGATCAAATAGAAGTTGTGTCCCGGGTATGACAGTAAATTGCATCTGATGGTGTGCATCTAGGGAATCTGGTGTGCCCTTTCATTGCCATTATTCCCAAGTCTACTCTGTTTGGATCCAATTTTTGGGACAAATAGATCTGTTTAAAAAATGGTTAGTATTAGATACTTGATACCATGTAACTAAAAATAATTTGTATTAGGAATAGTTTATTAAAACTTTGTTTACTAAAGATTTGTATTAGTAACTTGAGATCATATAACTGTGTGCAAACAAATGACTATTACTAAACACTTAACTTTTTAAAACCTTATAATTATTAGAATTTAATAAGAATACTTGAAACCATATTACTGTGTGCAAATTATTTGTATTGGATAGCAATATTTGATGCCATAACAGTGCAAAAAATCTTTAACAGCTACACAAAAATATACATGGTGCATTCAATAAGTTTCCAGACTTTTTTGTACGGGCATTTAAAATTGTCGGAGACTCTTGAAAATTTAGTATGTTATTGCTATACATCTTATGAGATGACTGACTAATTTTTATGATTTCAGCTTCAAATGAACAGCTACAGCAACAATTGGAATACAACCTACTAAAGCCTGATTGTCACAGCTGGTGAATTTCAAAAATGCAATCTGGACGTCAGAATATTTTAGAAGAACGATATGTAGTAAAATTCTGTTTTAAACTTGGAAAAAATGCCACAGAAACGTATGGAGTGCTTCAGACTGTTTTGGAGCATCTTGCATGAATGGAGCATCAGTTTTTCAGTGGCATAAGAGATTCAAGGAAGGCAGGGAGTCTGTGAGGGATAATGAGAGGTATGGGAGGAGTTAGGAAGTCAATACACCAGAGTTGATTGGCCAAAGGGTTAGGGTTACTCTGTTGAGGTTTTAAGGGAGTTCAGGAAGAGATTCCGTCGGAAGACGCCAGCACTCTTCAAATCGGGTCAGTGGCATTTCCACCAGGACAATGCACCAGTCAACAACTCCATCCTTGTCACAGACTATTTGACCAAGATGGGCATCAAGACAGTTCCTCATCCTCCCTATAGTCCAGACCTTGCTCCCTGTGACTTTTGGTTATTCTCTAAGCTCAGAGGCTTTCGTTAAGAGACAATTGAGGAGATGAAAGAATTCATTTCAACACGTTACCAAGGCGCCTTTTGAATCTTGTATGGAAGTGGTCCTAATTGAGGCTTTTTACGTTTCACTTTCATACCGGACATTGGTATAATGGTTAGAGTGTTTGCCAATGGCCCAGGAGACTTGGGTTCAATTCCAGGTCGAATCATACCCGAGACTCAAAAAATCGTACTTGGTGCAGCCTTGCTTAACCCTCAGCATTATAAGGTATGGATTAAGGGTGAAGTGGGTCAATCCTGAGAAAGGGGTAGCCCTCTCCCCAACAGCTCTGTGTTGTAGCTATCGAAAAGAGAGCATTTGGGTCGCCCTCGACTACGCTAACCAACTTAACTACTTCCGTTCCACTTTTGCTCTAGAGTCCTTGGGAAAGGCATGAACCAATCTCTTCCAACCACTGTGGCCTCTTTGGCTTTGCTAGGGCAACCAGTCTAGGAAAAAAATAACTTTGAATTCAAACCAGCTTAAAACTTCGCCTTGAGTAGGATCCTCTGTGTGGTGGAGAGTTCGGGTAAAGGCACAAAATATTACTTACTTATTTTTAGAGGTCACAATGATCAATTCTGGAACGTCTACCCAATTCCATGCGAGGAACGTTCAAAAGGTTCTACGCCTATTTGTCCCATGGACTTTTGATTTGTCGCACTCCTCTCACCTTTTGTATGGACCTCACCCGCGAAGATATTGAGAAGTCTAGCTTATTTTTCTAGTTTTAGAAGTGATAGTGTTGCCATAACAAAAATGTTCAGTCATGGCTCTTCTTTTTTAGTGAGGCTTAGAACTTCTTGAACAACCCTCATACTTTAGAATATATATTGTGTGTTCTAGTGGAGTGAGATAAGTCAGTGTCCTAGGTATGACATTAAACTATATCTGATGATTAATCTCGAATCCTGGATTTGGGGGAATATGGAGTAACTCTTCATTGACATTACAAGGGTCCACTCTGACCCAGAGTGGTTGTACCTGTTAGGATCCAATCTATGGATCAAATAGAAATACTTAATCATTTTCATTACATGAAATCATTTAACTGTGTGCAAACAAGTTAGCCCTGGCTCGTTTTAAAATGTAACCAACAAACTATTCAGTTACAAATTATATATATATATATATATATAATTTGCCATTAAATAACTTAGAAACACAACCAACCTTGAGATAAAATAGTAGATCCCATATGGGAATACAGCAAACTGGATCAGAAAGGGTAAAAGTACAAACACGACTGGGTGGAAATAGTGATCCATTGGGAATTGTGCAAGTGATTAAGTCGGCCCTGTGCCAGCGTCATAAAGGCAGAGCGAAGAAATAAGGCTCTGAAGATATCATATCCAATCGGTTCCCTGTTTATCCGACTCTCACACGACCATTTTGTCACTTCACGTAATAAAAAACAAGAGTGATTATATTTTTATACAATGTGTTATTGTTCCTTTATTCCGGTTATACAACATTTGTTCTTAAATGTTTTCTTTTTGTTTTGTTTTTTTTTTGGGGGGGCAATTCGGTGATATTCAGTTATGGCATATTTGTGACTATGAAGTGAATTAACTCGCTATTTAGCAAGATCATACATACGGTATTTTGTTCAGGATTTTGTTTTTGGGGTGTGGGAGTGGGGGTTTTAACCAATAAGGTGATATTCAGTTATGACATATTTGTGACTAAAGTGAATTAACTCGGTATTTGGTAAGATTATACCAGGATTTTTTAGGGGGTGAGATTAACCAATAAGGTGATATTCAGTTATGACATATTTGTGACTAAAGTGAATTAACTCGGTATTTGGTAAGATTATACCAGGATTTTTTAGGGGGTGAGATTAACCAATAAGGTGATATTCAGTTATGACATATTTGTGACTAAAGTGAATTAACTCGGTATTTGGTAAGATTATACCAGGATTTTTTAGGGGGTGAGATTAACCAATAAGGTGATATTCAGTTATGACATATTTGTGACTAAAGTGAATTAAATCGGTATTTGGTAAGATTATACCAGGATTTTTTAGGGGGTGAGATTAACCAATTAGCTGATATACAGTTATGATATATTGGTGACAATGAAGTGAATTAACTATGTATTTGGTAAGATCATATATGAGGTATTCCGGTCTGGATTTTTTTTTGGGGGGGTCTGTCTTGTTTCTTTTATATCTGTTCTAGATTATTAAGTTTCTTTAAGAAGTCTACAAAATCTTAAAGTGATTATTGATTCAAACCAAGTATATAGCATTTGTGTTTCTCAAGAACACAGTCAAGGAATTTAGTCAAAATGTCGACTTTGCCAAGAAGAATGAAAAAAAAATTGTTGGTCTGGTTTCTTTTCTTCTTTTCCTTTTTGTTACCCCAAAGCACAAAACTTATGAATTTCGTCCAAAACAACTACAAACCAAGAATTTGGAATGTTGTTAGGATTGCATGAAATGCAACAGAGCATAAACAAATGATTAAGAAATGCGTGTGGAACTTTAGAGTTTGCCATATGAATTTACCCCACCAAAAGCCGTTGATATATTAATGTTTTCCAAATAAAGAAATCTTACAAGTACAATAGCCTCTTGGCAATCGACAACTAATAGAAAGTATCTAGTTTTAAAAAAAAACGGTTTCATTTGCAAGCAATATCAAATAAACATATAAGTAGTTTTTAATTGATTTCCTTCTCGACGCCAACACGAGGTCCAGCCGAGTGAAGAAAAAGTGAGCATTTATTGCACGCTTTTTAATATCCGAAAAACTCTGCCAAATACTAGCATCAAATTTGTCAAAAATGCTGCTCTTCTTAGACTGTAACGGGAGCTGTAGTACCGACCAAGGAGGATAACTCTTGTAAAAATGTAATCGTCTTAACTCACGCTAAGCAGGAAATAGTGAGAAGTAACCCTATTAAAAATATACTTCCCTGGCTTTAGTTGGGCCGTCTGGCATATCGAAATCAATGGCAGATTCGAGGCCGAAAGGCCCCCAACTTCGGCTGAGTTACCTTCGGGTGGGCGAGCTACAACACTGACACCTTTGTCCCCTATGTATAGCACTAGACCTTGCTGTCTAGTTCAAGCTATAACCCGGCATCCGTGCCCGGACCCAGATTTGGGTTCGTGAAACTGCTTGGCTCATTAGGCCCACATTGCACTTAGTGGGTCAATAAGCAGCACAGACCAGCAGGGTTCGAGACTCGGTTCGTGCCTGACCTTCCCCTCCCTTAAATCCCGAATATAATCGGCCTTCAGGTTATTGACCTTGTGTCAAGTCCTGTTTGGTGGAAAGCAGCGACAAATAAAACCCTATTTAAAAGATAAAAAAGATTTTCATCTTGTTTATAGTTGGTTAATGTACCGAGAATCGTTCGTTTGATCGTTGTGTGGGGGGTATGTCACGTACTAATATAGCCTCACACACTAGGAATCTACGTGTGAGGATATATTGCATAGATGATTTCTTGAAAAAGGACCACACGGTCAAAGTTCGCGCATAAGGTATATTGCATTTGCGTCCGTTTCTGGGAAACACGTGCATTGTCTCTGACAGTTAGCTATACACATTTTGAGAGTTAAAACTCTGAAGCAAAGATAGCGTTTGTCAACAGGTTTATTAACTAAGAAAGAGTAAAAGGATATGCTCGAAATATCGAACTTATCAGGAAGGAATAAACGCTGGTCCCTTCAATAAGGAGTGAAACTGGAAGTGTACCCTAAAACGCTGGGTGTGTCCTCGTGGTGTAATGGTTAAAGCACTGGACTGCGGAATCGTAGTAAGCTATTACGTTCACTTTCGGATAACTACCCTTGGGAAAGGTATGAACCCCCTTATTCCCCTAGCTATACGTTTAATCGTACCGCTGCTATACTAGAAGGGTGGGTTTGACATTGAATAACCCAAGAAGATTGATATGCCATTAAAAACAACCAAACCAAACCTAAAATGCAAGAGCCGCTAGGTGAGATGATCGATAAGGAATCTAATCAATGGTGTAACATGATATGTATATTGTTGTTGGTCGGAATTCGGCTGCAACGTCGTGCTGGCGTGCTTGGTGGATCGAGTCTTGGTTGAAGCAGCTGCTACTCGGTGGTCAGTAGGTATCTCGGTGAGGCTGCAAGTGGTTTGTCGCACCGCCCGTCACAGATGCTTGAACTGCTTGCTGGATGTGTTCTCTCTCTGCTACTGAGTCGAATTAGCCTTTCTTATATACCACACAGGGTACTCAGACTTGCTGAGAGTCGCTTAACTGTCTCTGACAGTTCGGAAAATATCTTAATGAGACTTTTTTTTGTTTTGTTTTGTTTTTGTTTTTTTCGCATTTATTCCAGAAATGCTTGCGTGGAATCAGTTTAATTTCGGTCAGTCTTTGTCATATTAGCTGTGCTGTTTGATTGACTGAAAGAAGTTATAAAAAGGTTAAGTCTAAGAGGAAATTTTCAAACTTATTTCTGCATGACGGCTCCTCAGCCCACGTTTCTTCATCAATGAGTCAACCGACGAATTCCACGAGAAGAATCAGATTTTTGTGCACAATACCCGTCTGAAAACATCAAACAAGCGTGCTGGGACTTACGCGTGTAATTGCTTTTACGCGTAATACGAAAGAGTATTATATCTCCCGGTTCACAAGGCTTAAAATACGCTGATTGCATCCCCTGCATAGGGGTGAGACATCCTCCTCACAAAAAAAATCTGTGCTCTGGGTATTACACCAAACTGCATTTGGTGAGGTTATAGTTGTTGGTACCCAGAGAACGTTGAGTGCCCTTTCATTGCCGTTTCTTTTTTGTTCAATCTGACCCGAGCAGGTAACTTTTTACGTCCCATATAAGGGAGGTGCCCGTAGTGTAATGGTTACCGTCGTAGAAAATGGACACGGCGACACGAGTTCAAATCCTGGACGAGACTGATTGCCTTTCTCATAGCACCAATACCCTTGGGAGAGGTATGAATCCAACTATTCTCCCTCCAGCTATGGGTAAATAGTAGAGCAGACTAGGTTCTTCGGCCTTGGTGAGGCAACTAGTCTAGGAGAAGGAAAACTCTGAATTCAAACCTGTTAAACTTCGCTTAAAAATTGACCTTGTGTCATATCCTGGCCGAGCGGAGGGGTTGGTAAATGTGTATAGGGGTCAAATAGATCTGTTCTACAATTATTTGTATTCGATAGGAACGTGTTTTAAAAGCTTCTTAAAAAGACTTTATTATTAAACACCCTTTTTTTTTTTCGTTGCAGTGAAAAATAACGAATGTTGTTCAAATACAGCAAAAAAAAAGGGATTGAATCTTTTGGAGCTTTTTCCTATTTTGATTTGTTTTTTTAAATATATACAAAATCTCAAAAGGAGAAACTCGATTAAAACTCATTTTCTCTTTCGGGACGAAAAGTATAAATGCGCTTGACTTTTAGGTCATAGTAAACCAGTTCATACACCTCGGTAGCAATATCTCATCAACTGAAAGTGATGTTAATATACACATAGATAAAGCATTAACTGCCACATAGAAATCTGATCTCTGTGATAACATTAAACGGGAATTCTTCCAAACTGTAGCCGTGTCTACTACTGTATAGTTGCACCACTTGGACTTTAACGAAACGCTTGAATGCTACGTGCTGTTTTTAGCAACAAGATTCAAAACAGTGATAGTACGGCCACTAACCTCCCATCTCATAAACCATCCAAGCAAGACATGCTGAGACACTGCTGAAGAAGTAAGGACGAACTCATAAGCAACATTCTCTAATGTACTCACCAGGATTAGCCGACTAGTAAAAAATCTGTGCGAACACTGGATGCCGTCAAGAGAATTTATCTTGAGCGATGACCGATAAGGACGCCTCACTGATGAAGAATTTTTGAATGCTGAAATCCGGAAAGAAAAGTTGCAGATTTCTCAAAAGTTGAAGTTATTCGTTGATTTGATTCTCACTTTATTGGGTGGGGTGGGGGTTATTGAGCGAACCAATTTTTTTTTTTTTTTGAAGACGACAAATTCATAAATAGAACCGCATGAAATATTGGATTAGCGGTGGGTCATTAAGATGGATTGATATACGAGGATCATTAAATAAGTTTCCAGACTTTTTTCGTATGGGCACTTTTATTGATAGTACACACATGAAACTCTAGTCCCCTTCGAAGTAATCTCCTCCGGCTGCAATGCACTTGTTGTACCGTTCCAACAACTTCTGGAAGACCCCATGGAAGTCCTCTTGTGTGAGCGTGTCAATGACCTTCGTCACAGCCTCTTTCATCTGCTCAATTGTCTCATAACTACAGCCTCTGAGCTTAGGGAATAACCAAAAGTCACTGAGAGCAAGGTCTGGACTATAGGGGGGCTGAGGAACTGTCTTGATGCCCATCTTGGTCAAATAGTCTGTGACAAATAGTCTGGAGTTGTGAAGTGGTGCATTATCCTGGTTTGAAGAGTGCTGACGTCTTCCGACGGAATCTCTTCCTGAACTCCCTTAAAACCTCAACATAGTAACCCTAACCCTAACCCTTTGGCCAATCAAATCTGGTGTATTGACTACCTTCCTCCTCCCACACCCCTCATTATCTCTCACAGACTCGCTGCCTTCCTTGAATCTCTTATGCCCTCAGAAAATGATGCTCGATTCATGCAAGATGCTCCAAAAGCAGTCTGAAGCATTCCATACGTTTTTGTGGCATTTTTTCCAATTTTAAAACAGAATTTTATTGCATATCGTTGTTCTAAAGTGTACTCACATCCAGGTTGCATTTTTGAAATTCACCAGCTGTGACAATCAGCAGGGTGTATTCAATTCCTGCTGTAGCTGTTCATTTGAAGCTGAAATTATAGAATTTGATAAGTCATCTCATAATATGTATAGCAATACCATAGTGAATTTTCAAGAGTCTACGACAATTTTAAATGCCTGTACAAAAAAAAGTCTGGAAACTTATTGAATACACCACGTATGTATCCTTCCCGTATGAGCAGGGTGCGACCCAAGGTCAATTATCAAGCAGAGTTTCATACGTTTGAATCCAGATTTTCCTTCTCCTAGACCGGTTGCCATACCAAAGCTAAAAGACCAATTACTCATAGCTGGAAGGTACTATTTACCAACCCCTCCGCTCGGGCAGGATATGACACAAGGTCAGTTTTTAAGCGGAGTTTAACAGGTTTGAATTCAGAGTTTTCCTTCTCCTAGACTAGTTGCCTCACCAAGGCTGAAGAACCTAGTCCGTCCTACTATTTACCCATAGCTGGAGGGAGAATAAGGGGGTTCATACCTTTCCCAAGGGTATTTGTCCGAAAGTGAACGTAATAGCGCGACTGGAGTACGAACTCGCGTACTACGATTCCGCAGTTCATCGCTTTAACCATTACACCACGAGGACACCCTCATAGCTGGAAGGTGAATAGTTGGATTCATACCTTTCCCAAAAGTATTAGCGCTCTATGAAATGCAAATTAGCCCCGTGCAGTATTTGAACCCTGGTCGCCGTGTCCATTTTCTATGACTGTAAGTATTACACCACGAACACAGATTTAATGTAGGTGCCCGTGGTGTAATGGTTATCGTCGTAGGAAATGGACACGGCGACAAACCCTGGACGAGACTGATTGCATTTCTCATAGCACTAATACCCTTGGGAACGGTATAAATCCAATTATTCTGTTAAACTCCGCTTAAAAATTGACCTTGTGTCATATCCTGCCCGAGCGGAGGGATTGGGTAAATAGAATGTACGTATGAAACGTCTTTTGTTCTAAAAATCTGCCCACTCAGCTGGGGTTGTAGAATATGCCGACGGCATCTCGGCAGAGGGGTATAATCGACCCCTTAACGAGTATCCTGTGTCTTCATAGGTCCACTCTTAGCAGAGTGGTAGTATCTGTTCGGGTTCCATGTATGGGTCAAATAGAAGTATTCAATCATTTACTATACTTGAAACAATTTAACTGACATCAAACTCCAGTCACACTATAATGCTCACTTTTGGACTAATACCCATAGGGAACTATGGGTTAAATAGTATAAGGGCTATTCTTCAACAAGGATGGCTTTGGTATTAAATAACCCACAAAGTTTGAAATGCCATTAAACGAATAAACCACCCAACTGTGAGAAAATGAATTATTGCTATTTAATAGAATGAAAATTATGAGTGTTAAATAGCAATAATTGATACCATTTTAACTATGTGCAAACAGATAATTAATATCATTAACTGTGTGCAAACAACCCTTTTCAAAAATAAGATGACCTACAAACTATTCGCTTACAAATTGTGTGGGAGAGAGAGAAAAAACAGTTTAGCATTAAATAACCATTAAGAGTCAGTGTGCCATTAGACCAAATAATATGAACCTGTTCTAAAAATGATTACTCTTCTACATCTTTTTCTCGCCTTGAGATTGAAACGGTGTAATTTTTCGCCTGTTAGTGTTTTTTTTTTGTTTTTTTTTGTGAGGAGTCTTTGCTTTTTTTTGTGCGGGTGTAAGGTATTATTGTATCCTTTTCATCACCTTACCACGATGATTTTTGAGTGGAAGTGATCCAAAAATATTTACCCGGAAATATTTTAGAACCTTGTTTAAGGATTCACGCTAAACGTAATGGTTAGTGTCGTGCGTTTCTCTTCATGCTAATGCCCTTGAGAAGGGACTCCTCATGATGTAGTGGCTAACGTAATGGGCTGCGAAATCGTCGTGAATGAGTTCGAACCAAAGTCGCGCTATTGTGTTCTTTCTCGTATAAGGACGGCTTTGGCATTGAATAACAGCCGAAGATTGATATGCCTTTAAACAAAGAAAACAAAGTCGCGCTATTGTGTTCTTTCTCGTATAAGGACGGCTTTGGCATTGAATAACAGCTGAAGATTGATATGCCTTTAAACAAAGAAAACAAAGTCGCGCTATTGTGTTCTTTCTCGTATAAGGACGGCTTTGGCATTGAATAACAGCCGAAGATTGATATGCCTTTAAACGAAGAAAACAAAGTCGCGCTATTGTGTTCTTTCTCGTATAAGGACGGCTTTGGCATTGAATAACAGCCGAAGATTGATATGCCTTTGAACGAAAAAAACAAAGTCGCGCTATTGTGTTCTTTCTCGTATAAGGACAGCTTTGGCATTGAATAACAGCCGAAGATTGATATGCCTTTGAACGAAGAAAACAAACCAGCTCTTGAGAAAGGATGGTGGTTTTTCACTGGAGTCTAAAAAAACAGCAAGTCTCCTCACGTCTCCAGGACTCTTCTCGATATTCTAGCCGATCTGTCAGTTGTTCATTGGATTTAAAGATCCAACTGTATGGAGTAGGGTGTTTTACCTTGGCAAAATTTCGAAAAATAAATTTCTACAATCAATTATTCTTGTTTTAAAAAGACATGAAACTAAAAAAAAAAATCTACGAAGATCATAATTATGTTGAGCGCGGATCCAGACTCCAAACAATTTGCATTAAGTTGTAAATTAGTGTACAAACTGCTTTACAACGCTATTGAGCTGACAAAAGTCTCGCTATAATATGCTGTATTAAGGTACCATACAAAAATGGGATTATTTTAGTGGGTAGAGTGTTTGCTAATGGCCCGGGAGACCGAGGTTCAATCCTAGATCGAGTCATATCAAAGACTCATAAAATGGTATTTGATGCCGCCTTACTTAACACTCAGCATTATAAAGTACGGACCAAGGCTAAAGTGGAGCAATCCAGGGAAAGGAGAAGCGCCCTCCCCCACACCTCGGTGTAGTAACTAATGAAAAGGGAGTCTTCAGTTCGACCGCGTCTCAAGTCGCTAACTTTACTTACTTATATTTCCCCTCTCCTTAGTGTATTGTTTAGCTTAAGGAATTCTGTCGGTATTTTTTCTTTGGCCTTTGGTTGATTATTTTCAAGTAGTGGGAATACTTTTAATCTTTTCTTGGTTTTATGGAATGTTTTCCCAAGATATCAGTTTGTGTCATTATTTTATTTACAAATTATATCATCTGGGTTTTTCTCACCATCAGAATTATAGAATCGGTGTAAAAAGTAGATAAAATATGTATATATATATATATATATATATACATTAGCACCCTACGAACCTGCAGTTGTGTGGCCACTTACTTCCCATCTCACAAATCATCTCGTAAGATTAACCATACATGTTGGGCACTACTGAAGAAGTAATAATTGACTCCTACACATGGATAGACCAATATAAGCCGACCAACAAAAATTTACATTCATTAACGCTGGAGAAGCAGGGACGAGCTCATAAGTGATGTACTCCTATGGACCCCCACATATGGCCGGGCAAAAGCAGGACAACCAGCTCGAACATATATACGGCAGCTATGTGAGGATACGGGATGTAGCCCTGAAGACCTGCCAGAGGCGATGGAAGATAGGGAGAAGTGGCGAGAGAGGGTCAGGGATATCCGTGCTGGCGGCACGACATGATGATGATGATGAACTCTGTGTGAACCCTTAATGCCGTCTAGAGAACTTACTAAGCACGAGGGCCGATAGGAACGGATGGCGAGAAAGGCCTCAAAGGAATCTTAACTGTCGGCCCGCCCTGATGAGGATCATGCATATTATTATTAGTATCAGTAGTATTTAATATGATTGGGATAAAAGCGAAAGATTCCGCACCGAATTATTAAATTGCAAATTGGACTGAAATTGCTTTATTCTCGAAAAGCATTTTAATGATACCATTTTAATTATGTGCAAACAGATAATTAATATCATTAACTGTGTGCAAACAACCCTTTTCAAAAATAAGATTACCAACAAACTATTCGCTTACAAATTGTGTGGGAGAGAGAAAGAGAGAGAGAGAGAGAGAAAACTGTTAAGCATTAAATAACCACTAAGAGTCAGTGTGCCATTAGACCAAATAATGGTCTAACTTTTCGCTATAAGGTGCTGTTTCACGGTGTTTACGATGGCCTACAAAAATCTCTTTATTTCTTGTTATTGTCATTACCTAGCACCTCAACTTCGAAATGATTGCGCTGGCTATTCACGCCAAAATAGTCACCCCAGATATTTTCCTGTCTGCTCAAAGTCTTGTTTTTTGTTTGTTTGTTTGTTTGTTTTTTTCCGGTTTGGTTTTATGGCATATCAACCTTTATAGGTTATTTAACGCCAAATCCATTTTTATGTAAATAATCTGTTCTATTGAAAACAGTTCAGTTTAGCATAAGTACACAGTTTAATTGTCAAAAACATTTCCATTTCAAACTATTCAAGCTGTTATATGTAATAATTCAGTTAAGTGTAAATACAGTTTTAATGTCAAAAAACAGTTCTATTTGAAATAATTCAGTTAAGAATAAGCACGCAGTTTAAGTGTAAGTACAGTTTAATTGTCAAAAACGTTTCTATTTCAAGCTATTCAGTTTACTCAATTAATTTTAGCATAAGTATGCTGTTGGTTCTATTTAACCCATAGATAGGGCCCTATCAGGTGCTACCACTCCGGGCCAGAGTGGACTTGGGAGCGATGGCAATGAAGAGTTACTCTGCATTCCCCAAAGCTCCAGCACTGATGGAAACTCACCATCAGATTGTTTAGTGTCATATCCAGGACACTCGTTGGGGGGGGGTCTTACCCCTCTGCAGAGAAGCAGTCGGTGTATTCTACAGCCCCAGCCGACTGAGCAATTTTTTTTTCCGGGCAATTAATTACTTTCTAACTTAACCACTGGTGTTTATTACCATCAGCTTGTAAAATCTTATTGTAAAAGGAAGGGCTATATCTTTGCCACAATGACGACACGTCTTTAGACATTTTTTTTTCCTATTTTCATTTAACATAACCTTGTGTAACTAGTGACGTCAATGGACCATGTTCTTTAACACAACATCGATATGAAGGTGCTGTGTAATTTGGTGGCGCGTGGCGGGGCGCTCTTGGGGCCAATTTCAAAACGAAACGTGTGATATTGCCAGCGAAAATATGTTGACAAGGCAAATGCCAAAAGTTGCACACATTCAAAAGGAAAAGATATCATTTTTCGGAAAAGAATTTCATCAACTTCCTCTCAACACTCGTCTGGTGCCACTCGTCTCAACAGTATTTCTTTCTCTCTCTCTCTCTCTCTCTCTCTCTGGTGTTTTATATATAGACATTTATTAAAGTTAGCTTTGTTTTAGCGGAAGGACACAATAGTTAGGTATCTAACCGCAGGGCTGGATTTAACATTAAGCAAAAATAGGCACGTGCTTAAGGCACCCAAAGAGAAGGGAGCACCAATAGTTTGTTTATTTTTTATTGCTTATATAATGCTTTATGGCCAGATCATATTTGCGATAAAACCTGAGGCTAATGTAAAACCGCTGTAAAAATTAAGAAAAATATTTATCCCATTTTCTTCATTCACTATATCTTCTAGAAGTCTTAAGCTATGGATACTGTACTCATTATTATTTTACTCATTGTGAGTTTCCACACCAAGGTTGGCTGGCGTCTTTTACTGGAGTCCATGTGACAACAAGTTTCCTGGACTCTCCTGAGTATCCTAGCTGATCTTAGGATTGCTATGGTTTGGATGGTCACGATTCTTCAGCTGATTTCCAACTTCTCCAGTCTTTTTTTCCTAAACTTTTGGGGACCGTTCTAAGTGCGCCAACTACAAATAGGATTACCGTCATCCTCATATTCCACTGTATTTCCGAGTTCTCTGGCAAGGTCCAAGTATTTGTCTATCTTTTCGCTCTTTTTATTTTCACTCTGTGGTCCCCGAAACGGCAAAATCCACTAGATGGCAAGTTATTTTCTTAAGTCTTCTGGCCGGGATTAAATGATTTGTTTGTATCTCAAAATCTAAGAATTTTATGAGTCTCATTTTTTTAAAAAACGGATTTGGTTTGTACATATACCATTTGTTTTTATGGTCAAATCTTAATCTCTTGCACAATTCCCAGTGGATCACCTTTCCCACCCAGTCGTGCCTAGTCTTTTATTCCTTTTGTGCTAGTTTGTTGCTTTCGTTTATGTAATTGACTGTCTCATTATTATCATTTCACTCTTTGCGAATTTTTCACACCAGCGTTAGCTGGAGTCTATAGGACGGCAATTCTCCTGAGGAATTCAGGACATTTCTCAGTATTCTGTCCGATCTCAACAATGCAGTAGTCTGAATGGTCTCGATTCTTCCTCCAATATTCAACTGTTCAAATCCATTTTTCAATATTTAAGGACCGTTCCAAGTGTATCAACTTCAATCGGTATCACTGTCATCTTCATGTTTTGTTTTTTGTTTTTTTTTGTGGGGGGAGGGGGGTCTCTCTGGCTAGGTTCAAATGTCCGCTGAAAATGGCAAAATCCACCAGACGACAAGTTATCTATTTTTTCTTTGTTAATTAGCACTAAGTCTGGTCTTCAGACCAGGATTAGGTATTGTTTCCATCTCAAAATCCTAGAAGATTTTCTGCATCTCATTTTCAAGGACAGATTCTGGTTTGTGGTTGTATCATTCAGTAGTAAGATCGAAATTCATTGGGGGTGCATTATTCCCAGTAGATCATCTTCCCACGCAGCCGTGCTTAGTCTTATATTCCTTCTATGATAGTTTACTTCATCCACTTCCCAAGTGATTAATCATTTCATCTCTTTCACCGCATAACCTACGCTAGCTATTCTGTTGTTTGTTATCAATTTTTGCTTTAGCATTATGTATCCTTATGGCGTTGTTTCGTGCTACTGTTAGAAGAGCTTCAGTTTCTCTCTTGAGATTTTTTTTCCATTCGCAGCCATGTCCACATTTCCTCGTGTGCATTTGTTGCTTGAAATATCCATGCAGTTGTTTTTTTTCTTCCCATTTTTGCTTCATAGTTTTTGTTGCTTTTCTAACTATACTACTACAATGGGCTGCTTTAATTAATCTTTCTTTGCTCTTTTTGATATAGTCCTCAATTCCTTGTATTCATACATCGAGGCAATCCTCAATGCTAGCGAGACTTCTTAATCTTTTTTTCTCAACACATCTAGACTGTTATCTCTTGGATGTACCGCCTTATGCATTGTCATCAATTTTCTAGTTCTTTGGTCCATTTTTCTAGTCCATTTTAAAAATGGTTCTGAGTATCTTACAAAGAGGACAACCCCAGATGGTTATCCCTTTGATGAGGCTTCTGCGACAGAGCTTGGTTTCGAAAAGCTTTCCAGTTTGTTTGGGTTTTTTTTTTTTTTTTTTGTTTGTTTTGGTTTTTTTTAAGGTCCCTTTTCTTATTGTTTTCTTTTATCTCCGCTTGTTCGATGGTGTCCACTTCCAATATTCCTAAGAACTTGTACTTTTCCCTCTCTCTAAGTGTTCTAATGCAGTCTTGATTTTAGTATTCCTATTACTTCCACTTTTCCCACCAATCATGGCACATTTTTGAATGCCAAATTCCATTCCCATATACTGGCTGTATATCCTTATTGCTTATATCAGGGTCTTCAGTACTTTTTGAATTTTTGCAAATACCTTTACGTTATCCATATACATAAGGTAATTAATGTTTTCCTATGATTTTGAAAATTTCTAACACCCTATACATTTCCTAAGTGCGTGATTGAGTGGCATCATTGTCTACCTCAGCAAGGGTTTGTCCTGCCGCTTTCAATTCCACTTTACAGTTTTCCATGACATGTTGTGTATTTGGACATTTTTACACACTCTATCATCTATGTTTGCAGGACGATATGAGCCATTTTTTAGTCAACCATGCTATGGTTACATTTTTCTGTTTCGTTTTGGCTTTTTTTTAAGAATGTGCTTGTGTTTATATAGTACATCATTTATTCCCTTGCAGCAGCTTTTTTGTTCTTCCGGAAATAGTTTGTTGCACACGAGCGAGAAATAGATTTCTTTTATCAGTGCGACCAGGATTTTCCACATCATCGGTAAACACGTTATCGGTCTATAGTTGCTGGGATTGTCCTTTTATTTTACTTCTTGCTCATTTTTCAAACGAGTAGTAAGTGGTTTTCCCCACTGAAGAGCAAGTCTTCTTAAATCTCTGGTTCAATTCTTCTTTGGGTTTCCAGTTTCCGCAGTTTCTTTTCCAGGCTTTGATGGATTGTTCCGAGAGTTCCAACTATGATTGACATCACTTCTAATTCAATGGTTCACAACATAGTCTGCTGGGGCTGTAGAATACACCAGTCGGCTGGGGCTGTAGAATACACCGACTGCACCTCTGCAGATGGGTAAGACCTCTCCAACGAGTGTCCTCAATATAACACTAAACAAACTGATATTGAGGTTCCATTAATGCTTGAGCTTTGGGGGATGCAGAGTACCCCGTCATTGCCATTGCTCCCAGGTTCCCTCTGGCACCATAGTAGTAGCACCTGATAGGATCCTACCTATGGGTTAAATAGAACTAAAATTCGTAATTATGCTAAACTGAATTGTTCGAAATGAAATTGTTTGACTAAACTTAATAGCTTGAAATAGAAATGTTTTTGACAATTAAACTGTCTACTTATCCTAAACTGAATTGTTTGAAATAGAACTGTTTATTTGTATTAAAATAGATTTGACTTTAAATAACCTACAAAGGTTGATATTCCATAAAACCCAAACAAACATCATTTTTAACACTGTTAGATTGTGGCGAGTCAACGTGATGTAATGGCTAACGTGCATGACTGCGAACACAAAGTAAGCGAGTTCGAATTCTAGCCGCGTTATCAGGTTCACTTTCTGGCTAATACCATTGGGAAAAGTAGGAACTTGTTTATTCCCGCTGCTTTTTTTTTTTTCTTTGTTTTTATTTCCAGCATTTTTGGCTGAAAAGTTACGGTGTTTTTGAAGTTGACAGTTTTATCGAAAAATTAATGGTAAAATCTGTGCCAGCAAATTCATCATCGAAATTGTGCAATAATTTTTAAAATGGCTTTCCAGCTCGGGTAGATGCTAATTTAAGACTAAATACTTCTGTTTCCAAAAATGTTCTGATTTTTATTTTTTTAATGAAAAGTTTGATATATTTTTATGACTCAGTAAAATTTTGAATTTTTTAACTAGATTTTTAGGGGAGGAGTCCCGGTTTTGTCGTGGCTGGACTGCGACATCTTTGAACCCCAGTCGTACTATTGCGTTCAATTGGAAAAGGAATGAAGCCCCTCACTTCCCCAGGTATTGCTTAAATTGTTCCACTGCTGTCCTTTTACAATGATGGCTTTGACATTAAATAAATCACGAAGGTTCATATGCCATTAAACAAAGAAACCAAACTAAATTAGATTTTAAAGTAACACCTCTCAAAATGCCTATTTTTGAAATTTCAAGGGAAAAAAAAAACAGCGAAATATTTTCTGTATATCGGGAAATATAAAAACGCCAAAGTAGAACATACTATTCATGGACCAACATGCTATCTCTTTAAAGTAATTTTATTTAGTTCTACCTTGGCTATTTGGAAAACTTCTATAATCATATTGATCTCGTGCTGTAATTTTTTTCCTACGCTTTTACGTGTATATAAAAAGCATAATAGATATGAAATTCTTTCCAGCATAAAACTTTTTACTTAAATCATAAATTGATTCCTTGGGAAATTCTGTCCAATAAACAAGTGCCCATTTAATGATTGATATTTTTTTTTTTTTTGACAAATTTGCGATGTTCAATCCAAATATCCATAAAACGGCCAATTCAGCCCACAATGCACAGTTATATGGTTTAAAGTTTTCCTATCTTCTACAAATAATCTATACACAGTTTAACGGAACTTATTCAAATTGTACACTACATATCAAAAATAGTTTGCTTATATAAGCGATTGATTGATCAGTTAGTTTTAGTGGCATATCAACCTGTCTGCAGTTATTTCATGCCTAGTGGTTAGAGAATTTCATTCATTATACGTTCATATTGATATTTTTTGAGTAGACGTTTAAGTTTTTTGCTCACAGTTATAATATCAAGTATTCCTATGTAATACAAATAATTTGCACAGAGTTGCATGGTTTCAAGTATTCCTATCTAATACCAACAATTTGCACATAATATCAAGTACCGTATTTTTTTTATTTTTTTTTTTTTACTTAAAATATCTTTTAAAATTTCCTTGCGTCTAGTATGCCATATGTAGGTTTAAAATTCGCGATAGTCTGCCGAAATTAGCTACCAGGTTATTCCTATTAGCTTAGACTTTAGAGTAACTTTCATATAACTATTGTCATTTAAAAGGCTATACTACAGATTAAAAGAGTTACCATTGATAATATTATATTAACGTCATCACGTTTAATATTAGTACTTTGTTGTTTTTTGTTTTTTTGGGGGGGGTTATTTTCTTGATTTGCTCTGCTGAAATTGGGGTGCGTCTGATACACCGTCAAATACGATAATTAATTCTATCTAATAATAATCATTTGTTTACACACAATTATATGGTTTCTTCTGCGTCTTTTTCGTCTTTTTCGTCTTCGTCTTCGTCAATACTTTAAGTATTTATTTTTAGTACACATAATTTGCTCACAGTCATTATATCAACTATTTCTATTTAATACAAATAACTCCTACACAATTACATGGTTTCAAGTAATTATTTTTATTAAATAAGCATTTGTTTGCACATAGTTCAAGCATTCCATTCCAATACTATTCAAATTTAAACAGATCTATGTATTAATTTATAGGATTTTTAAACGCGTTTTATAACATTTTGGGAAACTTTTTATTGGTCAGTATGTTATTTGCTGTATCTTTGATAATTTTCCGTATATTTTCTTATACGATGCTTGGAACATTTCAAATATAGCGCTTCAAAATCAAGACTTGTCTACAATGAATAACGTCGTATAATCACGCTACAGCAATATTAATTTAGAAACAAACTATTGATTAAAAAATTCTTTGAAAACTCTTGCATACAGCGTCCTTTTCTCTTTCTTTCTTTCTTTTTACCATTTAACCAGTAAAACACATAGTATTTTTCCTTCAACTACCAAATCTTGTTTGTTTTCTATCTCCTCAGTTTTCTTCATTTATTCACTGTATACCTCTCCTTCCCTCTTTTTTTTTTCTTCTTCGTCCTTTTTCAATTCATTAAATCTTTTCATTTTCTCTTTCTGTCTTTCTTTTCATGCGGTTTATACGTTTTTCGACCTTTTTGAAGTTTTAAGAAATCGGGTCAACGATTTTGTAGGATTCTATGTCATTCATTCCCTATCAGTTTCTTCCTTTGGTTCATTTTGTACCTTTTTTTCTTTTCCTTCTTCATTCAATTCATAACAGTTTAGCTTGAAATAGAAATGTTTTTGACAATTAAACCGTACTTACATTTAAACTGCGTGCTTATGCTAAACTGAATTATTTGAAATAGAACTGTTTTTGACATTAAAACTGTATTTACACTAAGCTGAATTGTTTAACATTGAACTGTTTTGATATTTAACTGTGTGTAAACAAAATCTGTACTTATACTTGACTGAATTAGCTCTGCTTGACTAAACTGAATAGCTTGAAATAGAAATGTTTTTGACAATTAAACTGTGTACTCATGCTAAACTGAATTGTTTGAAATAGAACTGATTATTCACATAAAAATGGATTTGGCGTTAAATAACCTGCAAAAGTTGATATGCCAAAAAAAAACAACCAACCAATCATAACCGTTTTCGTTTCTTCATTCATTCAGTTTAAACCATTTTCTTCGTTTATTATCTTCCTTTTTATTAATTAATTCAGTTAATGGACTTTGCTATTTTTTCTTGTTTTCTTCCTTCATTTCTTTTTCTTTCTTTAATGCATTCACTTTGTACCATTTTTTTCTTTAGTTTCCACGCCCATTCAAAGTATATTGTTCCTTTCTTATCAGCGTCATTCAGTATATCCTATTTACCCAACCCCTCCGCTCGGGCAGGATATGACACAAGGTCAATTTTTAAGCGGAGTTTAACAGGTTTGAATTCAGAGTTTTTCCTTCTCCTAGACTAGTTGCCTCACCAAGGCTGAAGAACCTAGTCTGTCCTACTATGTACCCATAGCTGGAGGGAGAATAATTGGATTCATACCTTTCCCAAGGGTATTAGTGCTATGTGAAATGCAATCAGTCTCGTCCAGGATTTGAACTCGTGTCGCCGTGTTCATTTCCTACGACGATAACAATTACACCACGGGCATCATTCAGTATATAACATTTTCTTTTTTCTTCCTTCAGTTTATGATCTTTTCTTTCTTTCCTTGTCAATTTTCTTTCTTTCTTCAATTCTTTCTTTTTATATTTTTGTTTGTTTTAATAACCCATTCTCTTTACTGTCATGGCCCAGTCGACAGGGGCTGTAGAAAATACCGACAATATCTCTGCAGAGTGGTAAGGCTCTCCTCACCTCCAACAAGTGTCCTGCATTTAAGACGTTAAACAATCTGCTGTTGATGCCTCAGTAATGCTGGAGCTTTGGGAAATGCGAAGTTACCCTTCATTGCCATCGCTCCCAGGCCTACTCTGGCTTGGAGTGGTAGCACCTGATAGGGTCCTATCTATGGGTCAAATCGAACTGTTTGACATTTAAACTAAGAGCAAACAAATGACTTACGCTAAACTGAGTTGCTTGAAATAGAACTGTTGGGTCATTTAACTCTGTGTAAGCAAATGATTGATGTTTAATTGATTGTTAGTGTTAAATAGCAATACTTGAAAACATTGAACTGTGTGCAAACAAATGATGAATAATAGAATTATTTGTGTTAAATAGATATAAGGAAAACCATTTAACTGTACAAAGAAAGGTTATCTACAAAATATGTTTAGAAATCATATTTAATATATATATATGAAAAGGATTTGGCATTAAATAACCTACAGCAGTTGATATCCCTAAAACCCAACAAAACCAAATTTGCTCGGTCATTGTTGTCGGTTTACAATATTTTAGAAAAATAAATCTCGTGTTTTTAAAATGGTTTGTAAAAATTCATGTAATTTCAACGTTGCTATGTGGCTAATTTTTTCTGCGTAATATAATTCTTCGAAATGAGATCCCCACCCCCCAGTATTTTTATTGCTGGGATCGTAAAAATAGTCATTGCTGTAAGATAAATATTCATCTTATAGCAATGAGTATTTTTACGATCCCAGCAGACTTTTCTAAATAAATAAAGTATTAAATTGAAAATCGAATCTTCTAGAACAGTCTCGCAGAATCTAAAATTTAAAACTACTAAAACGAGACAGTATTTTTCCAGTGGGGGAACTGCTTGACCTGGTATGGATTTTGTTTCTTCCAATCTACTACCGGGAGGTTGTTAGATCTAACAACACACAATATCATCTTTTCTAAAGTCCTGATGATGATTCATTAAAAAACCGAAACGTTATAGCCTCAACTTTCTTTCACAATAAATTCATTACTTTGGATTACTTTTTCTTTTTTCTCCATATTGTCGAATTCTTTTCTATTATATATATATATATATATATATATATATATATATATATATATAACCTACTGAAATCAAATTTCAGCATTAAATTAACAGATTATATTACTTATATTAGATGTGTTTTATATATATATATATGATTTGGCATTAAATAACCCAATAACCCACAAGGATTGCTATGCCATAAAACACAACAAAACCAAACCATAAATAAATATTCCCAATGTAGAAATTTATTGGCAAATACAATAGATAAGAATCAAAACTTTTGGACTCATTCAGAAAAATGGGAATGAAGAAAGATAAAAACTGCCGTTCGAGATTGACTTCCATTCAAATTACTTTTGCAAATATCTGCCAACCAATTGGGGCACGTCTCGTAGCATGACAGATATCTGTATAATGTCCACGTCTGTTTTTGAACGCTTATAGAAAATATGGATGGCACAAGAGGTTTTCACAATAGCGAAAACGAAAGACGCGATCTGAAGCATTTCATGAGATGATAATAATAAGCCTTATAGATATTGACATATTTTAATCATGTCAACCTATCTAGGACTATTTCATGCTTCGAGGTTAGTGAATCGTATTCATTGTACGTTCATGTTTGCATTTTTGTGAAGTAGTTTAACTGGTGGGGGGGAACCCAGTTAAACTACTTCACATACGTTCCTATCGAATACGAATATTTTTAAGCATTTATTTGATTCAGAGAGTGAAACTGGGAGTACCAACAATGAAAGAGTACTTCACATCAGGTAGATCTTCAGAACTGGAACCTCACCAGCAGATGCAGCTGCTAACATACCCAGAACAGCTTTTTTTTTTTTTTTTTTTTTTAGGGGACATCTCTGTAGAGGTTATCGTCTTCAAAGCCGAGCCAACAGGACGTTGTAGATATGGAAAATAAATTGAATACACATACTCATATATGTAAACTTTTACTGAACAGCTCAGCGAACAAAGCTCGCCTTATCGGTTTGGGCGGTAAAATATGCCGACTGCACCTCGGCAGAGAGGTAAGACCCTACCCCCAAGTGAATGTCCTGGGTATGACACTATACAGTATCTGATGATGAGGCTTCAGTACTGGATTTTTTTTAAAGAATGTGGAGTAACCTTTATTGACATTACTCACTGGTTCACCCTGACCCGGAATGGTAGTATCTGTTAAAATCCCATCTACACATCAAATAAAACTGTTTAATTATTTACTAAAGATTATAATCATTATTTGAAACTATACACCTATTTGCAAATTATACTAATGTTAAATAGCAATACTTGAAACGATTTAACTGTGTGCAAATAAATTAATATGAATAAAATTATTAGTATTAGATAGGAATACTTGAAAACCTTTAACTACGTTCAAGCAAATGAGTTCTAACAAATAGTTTAACAATAAAGTTACCTACCAACTATTCACTTAAAATCTTAGCACATCAGCTCTCCCCATAAATATTTTGCAATGAGATTTCCCGGACAATTATTTTCCACTACATTTTCTCACAGATGTTACAGTGGTATCGAAATTATAGCTCATTTTTAATTCCATAAAATTTAGCTATACTGAAAAAGCAAACAGAATATATTAAATTCCTATGACAAGATATTATATTGATGCTATAAAAGATGTTAGTGACATTCTATATCAATACTTATAAACAAATCCACAAAAGATGTTTAAATTCTAAATATGCAAATTATACCTCACAGGTACAACAACTCCAGGTCAGAGTGGACCTAGGAGTAATAGCAATAAAGCTCTAGCACAAGAGCTTCGCCAACAGATACAATTTCGTATCATACTCAAGACACACCATTTTTTTTCTTTTTGTGGTGGTAGAGGGGTCTTCTTCACCTCTGCAGGAGATACAGTCGACTGGGCTATCAGGGTTCAAGTTCCAAACGACTATCAAAAACTATGGCAACTGAAAGTTATCTGCCTTGATCTCCACGTTGTCTGTTCTTTATCTCGCGTTTCCACGTCATTCTACCTGCTTTTATATTCTGGTTCAGCCGACATACACGCACAGATATATATATATATATATATATATATATATATATATATATATATATATATATATATATATACACCTTCGAACAAAGCACGTACGCCCTCCCTCAGCTATCTTGCCCATAAGCATTTTCTCCCCCCTTCTTATTGAGATGTACGCCCTGTGTAAATATTTGGCGTTAACTATATTTCCTCCTAACTGACTACCAAATAATATTCGTCCTCATTTTGTCTTTTTTTTGTTGGGGGTTGTTTAACCTCTTTACAGCTCGCATAATTTTTTTTTTCAAATAAATAAGAAATAACCAAGGGCAGAAGGCGAACAAAAAAGATATGACGCAATAAATTTTGCCATTATTCCATGAATTATTTAAAACTAATATTCTTGTCGGCGCCACTTTAGTGTGTGGTCGACCACAAGACGCATGATCAAAAGTACAGAATTGTACGGTCGACCAAGACCTCATCTGACATGATAATCAGTTGTTTATGGCACTTTTAAATGATATACGAAGTGTACATCGTTTAAGGATCTAAATTTAAATCGGTTAGTAAGGATGAAATAGTAAGTCTATGCCATTGATATTAATTACGTCACACTTTTATGATGATAAATTAGAATATCTGGAGGTTTACCAAGAGTAATTACGATATTTGACAGCGTATAAAAGCCCCTCCTCATTTCAACAGTAGATATTGACATAAATATATGACTAAGTATGCATGAATATATATATATATATATATATATATATATATATATATATATATATATATATATATATATATGTGTGTGTGTGTGTGTATACATATAAATGTGTGGTTATCCATTTTGATGATATGGAGAAATGGTTGATTTGGATACATCTGACGAGAAGAAAAAAATAATTTGAAAATTGGATAAACACTAGTAACGGATTTAATCATATTTTGTCTTCATTTTATAAAGACTTCAACAGTGTATATATATATATATATATATATATATATATATATATATATATATATATATATACGTTTTTTTGTGTGTGTATAATTCTGTGGTAGGAACAAAATTTTAAAACCACTGGGAAATGCCCTGGCTAATATTTTTGTTAGTTTCAAACAGTCTCTACTAAAAACTATCAACAAAACCCTATTTTTATATTGTCC